>CAICTM010000415.1:44560-68619 GCA_903772945.1 Seminavis robusta | reverse complement strand
ACCGCGCGGTGCGTGCAGCGCGCTGTCGCGCGCAATGACCTCAGTGCGAGTTCGCATTTGGACTGACACCGGGTTCGGAATGCTGAGGAGTATTCTCAACGTCACCGACACGTTTGAGATTGATGTGAATTGATACACGCTATATGTTTTGATCTAGCGCTACAGCATGAAACGATCACAGCGAGATGGTTCTCACCGTGGACGTTTCGCCCTGAGGGAGCACGCTGTGGAGCACTACATTCACACTACTCGTGGTGGAACTCACAAGTTCTAGTACTACGAACTGCAACTACATTTACACATTTGCATATCATGTCAAGTCAACCCCTTATTACACAAAGCGGAGTGCGATCAGATGATCGAGGCCGGCATTAACAATGCCATCGAGGAGTTCGTGGAGAACGGTGGATTGATGAACGCCGTCGGTCAACTCTTCAAGACCAAGATGGATAACGACGAGTTCAAAGAGGCTGTTGACACCGCAGTCACTGCAGTGACTCCAGCCAAACGCAAGAAGTCGAACTCTGACTCTGAGGACGAGAAGCCAGCTCCTGTGGAGTGCTACTCGCATTATCCTGACGCCTTGGTCAAGCTGTTCAAGCAGGGCGACGAAATGATCGACCTTGGAGCACGTTCTACTGTTCCAACCAAGATTGCGTTCGAACAGTTCGAGAAGCTGCGCCCCGCTATCATCTCTGACAGAAAGGTCAAGAATGAGAACAAGGTCGACCTCTACTCCAAGCCGAGCGACATCTGGGCGCACGTCGACCACGCTATCCTTATGAAGCACTTCTCGCGTGGTGTCATCAAGTTTGCCAACTTCCGGCACGCGCCCGCGGTGGATGCGATTGCCGTACACCTCTACATCAAGACAATCCAGGAGTTCTACCCTGGAGTCAGTGCTGATGACGTCAACGAGCTCAAAGAGCATATCAGCGCTCGTCATCGCATTGGACCCAACAATGAGCTCGCGAAGTGACTACGACAACACAAGGGGAACCGGCCCCACTCTATGTTACATCTAGTACTGTTACAACGAAACGACGAGATGCAGTTCGAGTACGAACTCGCTACTATTTCGAGATGGTTCTCGGTTGATGAGGGAGTGTGAGATGTGATCGCGTTGACACATCGAGATCAACCTCAACCCAAATGAAGATCTACCTCGTAGCGTAATTCCCCTCTATTTTAGTTTATACTTTTACGTCGAACTCCCCACCATGTCATCCTTCACATCGACCTCAGTTCGTACTGATCATACTTGCAACATCTCCTACCACGCAATCTTTGGCTTTCTTGTTGGGATGCTTGCTGACCTCACTGAGTTTCTTGAATGTAATCCAAGGGAGTTTGAAGGTGAGGTCCTCTGTAGTGCTGACGTGCTGTGTAAGCTCACTGAGGGATTCAATGCCGACGTGATCATCATCATGTCCGTAGTACCCAAAGCTAACAAACTGCTCTTTCAAACCGAACTCGTCTTCAATCTCTACATCTGAGCCAACCGACAATTCCTCCTCCATCGACTCCTGCTGCGCCCTGGAATGAACCTGTAGCAAAGAAAATAAGTGAGGAGGGGGACGAGAGTAGGGACTCCTGCTTTTTCTCTGCTGTCTGTGTCATTACCTCCACCTGGGTTTCTTCGTTTTTCTGAGAAGGTGAAAGCATAGCATAACACAATAAAAGATGTCTTAGCTACAACTCATCTTATCATGCTGGAACAGTATCCATTTTTGACTTACCCTTGATTTCTTGGTAGCTACTTTTTGGCTCGGGTTATCTGAACTGAGCCTTTTCTGGAATAGAAAAGCAGAGAGAGAAGGCGATGTATGTTAGGCACAAAACAAAAAGGGTAAATATTACTTTCGGATAATGAGGAAAGGAAAAGAAGACTCACATTCTTGGTCTTTTGTTTGCCATTTGCCTTTTCTGTCTGTTTCTTCTTCTCCTTCTCCTGTGAAAATTGTACAACTGTTTTGTTAGAGACTGATTCATGATGGCGGAGAGAGCAACATACATGAGCACTCACACTTTTGTCTGAAGTAGCAGAAGACCCATCTTTTGCACTCTAAACAAGAGACGATAAGGTGAAGTTAGTCAATCCAGGCTACTGCATTAGTCGAGAATATGCCCCCCCCCTTAACTCACAGTGGCCTTGGACACCTTTCGAAGGTTCTTTAAAGCTTTGGCGGCAGCTTCTTGTAAGAGCTGCTGTGTTTGCGCCTGACTGTCTGTCCCTTTGTCTGTTTCCAGTGTATGCACTCGCCCTCTGGTCCCCTTCTGGTCACTGTGCAAGAATTCAATCTGCTTTTCTGCAGTGGACAAGCGACTGGAAAGGGTCAGCACTGAATCTTGGATAGCTTTGATGCCACTATTGATCTCTTCCAAGGTCACCTACATTGTCGAAAAAAAGGCAGTGTAATTTTTGGTCATCATTAGACGAAAGGGGAAAGCAAAATATCATACCTTGTCAGACGGGCCAGGGCCTCCATGATGGTTGATGTAGCTGTCACATCTGAACAGAGCAGAGTCCTGCTCCCTGAACAAGCTTGACTGGAATTGCGGAGGTGGTGGACAGGTAGTACTAGAGAAGATCCGGGACTGACTGTTTTGCTTCTGGTGCATGTCCCCATTGCCTATGGCTGTGTACTTATCTTGGTCTACACGCCGCTGAACTGGGAGGGGAGAAGGATCATAGCATGGTTAGAATGGGGGCTGTCAACAAAAGACATCAACGCAACATGTATATTACCAAGGCCCACATTGCCTTGTTCAATGAGGGCAATGCATTCTTCGGTGGAAATCTCCGGAAGGGTTGTATCACTCATTTGAAATGTCCTTGGTGTGTTTCCAACATCACCGGTGAATGGCATGAACTCGGAGAAATCGTTACTGCTGGGGGGTATGATCTCTTGAGTGGGCGGGGCAGCTTGCAAATTCTCATGGCGGGATGTGTCGGAGCAAATGGTGCTTGCGTTTGAAGCGGCACAGCAAATATCCGGATCATCATGCTGGCTAGATAAAGATATCTTGGTAGAAGAGCTGCTGTTAGAGGAACTGGAAGAGAAAGCTGATGTGGAGGGCGTCCTCCTCTGATTTTTAGCTCTTTGAGGAGGCAGTTCTGCACTCTTGACTGATGCTCTTCTAGATGCACCGCAAGTTGATGCCCGTTCTGAAGCTCTCTTGACCATATCGACTTTACCTTTGACGCCAGCTAGGACACTGCATGCTTTGTCTAGATTCCCAATGTTGTGGTATGAGAATGCAATGTCGCTGCTCACCCTCCTTCCGCCTAAAAGCTCGCAGCTCCCATCAATCTGGTTCTCGTTCAAGTATAGACGCTTATCCTTGAGTTTCTTGTTGGTTGGCTTGTTGAAGTTCTTGCGAATGGTCTGGAGTGAGTTCTTGACAACCAACTGGTACACTGCATCTCTTGCACCAAAGGCAGTGTTGTCTCGGTACCTAATACCAAATTCGGTTGTGAGGGCTTCCACAATTTCTTTCACCGTCTTTTCCTTGTTTGAGTTGAGAATTGGGTAGACCACGCTCCCGCATTTCACAACATTGTCAATGTCCAAGTCAGGGTCAATTGTCAGCAACCTGACGAGGTCTTCAAACATGTCAACAAGGTCTTTATTTCTGCCTGCCTTGTGGACACCGTTGTTTCTTGCCCTGGCAACTATTTCGCTCTTCCACCGGGAACTGGCGCTCTCTTGAAGTCTGTTCTTCAGGGCGATGAACTCCTTCTTTGTCTCTCTGTTGATGTCGTCACTGCTGACTCCACTAGGATACCCACCCCAGACTTCTCTGATGTGTTGGGTCACTGTACTATCTGGGACATCTTTCCTGGACAAGGGAATACTCACTCTGTTCAACAACAGCACGTCCGATCCTCCAAGCTTTGACTTGGCCCAATCGGAAGCTGGTGCCGGATTCTTCTGGCGGAGGCTGGCCGCTGCTAACACCATGGTGACAATAAAAAGCACAAAGAGGACAGAAAAAAAAGAGATCTGGTTTCACAGCAATGGCTTTTTTTGGCTTGGGGGTAACTGCACCGAGTTGGACTGGCAGCTAATTTCTTGTCAAGCCTCTATGTGAAGGAGTCGCCCGCTCGCCATTCGAATTTTAATCATCATTGTGTTGCCGCCATTGCCCAAGAACCAAATCTCGGCTTACTTGGTGAAACTGCCTCACATTTTCTCCTGATCACAAAGTAAATCAGAGAGAGAAGCGAGGTGTTCTCTGCTGATAGAAAGAAAGAAAAGAAGAAGAAGAAAAAACCATGTCAGAAAGCCAAATACATGTTGCAAAGGACAGGGACCCCTACGAGTGTCCTCAGTGCAAGAAGCATGGTGAACACACTGACCTTGTAGGTAGGCAGCTCAAAACGGAGTACTCTGACATCATGGAACAGCTGTCCTGTGAAACACCTGGTTGTAGGCAAAAGCTTTGGTTGGTCTGTACCCTCTGCGCGAGACCGGACAGCGGCAGATGCAGGGTTAGTCTTGTCAATTACAACAGTCTGTATGCACATCTGAGGTCAAATGTCCACCAAAGATCGGTTAACTTGAGTGCAAACGACGGTAGCAAACATCTCACTGGTGACCGGCTGGAGGAGCTGAAGCAACGTAGAGTAATGGCTTACACATTTATTCCTAATGGCACTGCTGGCGAATTCTACAGGCACCAGATCATTCACCAGCAGAGTGGAATTTCGAAGCTGGTGGCTCAGAGCTACTTCAGAAGTGGTTTCAGCTTCGACAAAGACTCTATCAGACCAGATGAGGCGATGGTGGATTTTGCGGCTGCACACTACTACAGCACACTGACCAGAACTCAGCGTGAACGGAATTGTCACATCAATCGCTTCTATTATGAGATGGGAAGGCGTCACGAGAAAGAGACCCGCGATCTCATGGCTGGGCTGCGGGGGGAAGACTACCGCAGGATCCTGCCCCCTTCGAACATTGCTGCAGGCTTATCAAACCATATTTGAGGTTCGGGCTTCGCAAAAACTTTGCAGAAAATGCAATGAGACATTGCATGGAAGATTCTTCCTACCGACACTCTTATGCGAGCCACACAATCCCGGCTGGGATGACGGCTCTTGCTCCGAGACCGGGGCCCAAGTCTCTTGTATTCGACTGGCGGAGCCTGTTCAATATAAAGAGGCGCAGTGTTTGTAGGTACGAGGCACTTGGTGTGGTCGAGGCGATTTTGACACAGCGCGCAGTGTGCTTTTGGTTTTGATAGTGAATAGGATGGTAGGGTCTATGAAACAGACTCTTGTTTTTGTGGCGGTGAACAAGACAGGTGCCTCTGACGAGCTTGCTGTGCACCAAATCAAGAAAATCATGCCGGATTCAGAGGAGAGATGCTTTGGTGACCTGTATCTGAGATGGGGTACTGCGATGGGAGACTCTGTCCCTGTTTCATCCCTTGAAAGAGTACTTCCATTTCCTCAAGTGGAAGTCACCTTTGGTATTCTCTTGCCCAGGATCCAAACAAGCGCACCCCCAGGGCACATGCTGGTCTGCCACAACCGTCTTCGTATTTAGCAAAAGCAACGTAGTTTTGAAATGTATTAGAACTGGAGTTGAAAGTTTTCGACCAAGGATAGAAACAGTTGTGCTTCTTTTTGTGATGGTGATTGTTTCGGAGCCTGATAGATTGTGAATCCCATGGAATGTCCACGCTCCCGTTGAAAGAAAAATGTCATCGGAGATCGTCTTCTTGAGTTGAGGCTTTTCGACTAATGGTAGAAAGAGTCGTGAACATTTCTGTTGTGCCGTTGATTGTTTTTGAGTACAATCGTGATGTCCCACTTCCACGCTGTGGTCAAACAATTAGAAACGTCTCTTGTTGAGATTGTTTCCTTACGCCACTGTGTCCTCGCTGGTCTATCTGCTCATAAATTTGACATTGGACTTGCTTAGACCAAAATACAGAGGAAGAACCAAATGCAGAACGGACAACTCTACACGATTGCTGACAACAACAATGTCGTTGCGGCGGGTTTCTTCAATGTTGGCAATGTCCAAATGGACTGGAATGATGGAGTTCAGGATGACGACCTTATTGACTGTCCTGAGGTCCAGCATGTCCATCGTCACATTGGTATGGTTTCGGTAAGTATGAAATGCTTCATGGATGTTACCGCGACGGGTTATGAAAAACTTGATGAATTCAAAGTTGAACAGTTCAACAATATGATTCCCTGCGCTGACTGCAAAGCCATGGTGTTGGATCCCGTAGTCGACTGGATCAGCAAAGTCGAGAACCATGTCAAAGCGAACTTTTCCAACGAGTACGGCATCAACATTACTTTCTTCCCACATGAAAGAGGCTTTGATGATTATGGCGAGATTGGTGGTGGCGGGAACCAGAGCCTTCGTGACATCCTAGGTGTTGAGGTTTTCCGTCGTTTGGTGAATGTTGGAGGAGTCCTCCATATGATGCGCCAGGTTGCGGTTGCTCGTGATATCAAACAAATCTTCAACCTCTATGAAACGACACGTGGCGGGGTTGCTTTCATCAATTCAGATACTGTCTTGGAGGAAATGGATGGACATATGCGTGACATGAATGAGTGGCCATGAATCTTTTCTGAAGACGTCGCTGGTGTCTATAATAAAGTATAGTCAACCACACACACAGGCTCACTGCATAATGCTTCTTGCTCCCATCACCAAGGGAGAGCGACCGGTCCCAGTATATCCCCTTGTACTTGCTCCCCTCCACGACATTGCTGCACACTCGATCTAGGGACTCCCTTGTAATGTCAAGCGCGAAGGGTAGATCGGAATCGAATATGTAGCTGCCTACGAAGCTGACGCCATGGTTCACTCCAACGGTGCTCATCTTGCCGTTCTTCCCAATGTGATGGGCTTTGATGACAGCAACAACTGGCAGCTCCAGTGGATTATCCTGCCTCAGTGGGTTGAACCTCTCTCTGTGTTTGTGTCTCATCCGCACTCTGCCGTAGCTCTCTTCTTTGGCTTTGAAAGTCTTCATCACGGCGTCCAGGAAGACCTTCATCTGTCGCTGCCTCTGACCGAGGCATGGAGTCTTGGAGTAAAGTGAGAGTATTTCCTCTGCCTCCTCAGAAAACCCAATATGGCAAAGGGCGCTCGTGAAGGAGCTTACGAGACACATCCCATCGTTGTTGGTTTGGTTCTGGTAGCGAACAGGAGGACTTGAATTTGTCTGGGGACGCCAATAAATAATGCGACCCCTCGATCCCACAGGCAAGTGGCATCGCACTCCTGTTTTCTTGGCATTATCAAGTGTATCCCTCGGTATGTGTTGTTTCGCCCAGTTCATGGACACCGTCGTACCAGCGCCACTGCAGTCCATTACTGTGATTTGTCCGTCTATGAATTCGATCGAGTTGAATTGTGTTGTGTTGAGATTCTTCTTCAGATCATACTTCTGCACTGAAGCCCACCCACCGACTCGGTACCTTTCGTCCAAATAGGCAGTGTGGGTGAGAATTGATCTCACGTACTTGTTCTGTAGATCTGTTTCGAGTATTGTCGAGTTGGCACACCATATCCTTCCGTGCCAACCGTCACCCTCGACTCTGCGCAATTCCTGTACACGCTCAGGATGCTGGAGTGCTTGCTCAACAAGTACAAGCCGCTCAATGTTATTGATACACCACCACTTGTCGCTGGTCAAGCGTCTTATTTCTGCGGACTCCTTCTCTGTCTGGGAATCTCGAAGCTTGTTTCGGAGAGCACTCAACTCTCTCTCAAGAAATGGAAGATTTAGAGTTGGATGAGACTTTTGATATTCGGCAAGACTGCCAAGATTCTTTGCGATGAGCTCTCGAAGGGGGGGGGCGGAGGAAATTTCTCTCTTGATGGATCACTGACTACTCTTGCTTGATAAACGACAACATCTGTGACAGTGGTGTTGTCCTCGGTAACTGCTGTTTTGCTGTCTCGATGGATGATTATGTGCAGACCCTCTAAGCGCGATGCCACATTGGGAACTGAAGAGGGGGCAGTGTCTTCTGTAAGTGTCGAGTCGTCATCGGTTCTGGATCTGGACTTGTTCCATGGGCAGTGTGTTCCTATGTCTTGTAGCTCCTCTGTGTTCTCGATTAGTATCGGGGGGGTGATCCATCTTTGGGCACGCACCAAGCAAAAGCGACAGAGTCGAGGTCCTTGTTGGAGGGGAATCTATGTCCCTTCCCGCGAACCCACAGTCCTGCACCCCGCTGCCTGGAGTCTGTTGTTGATTATTTCCGTCCACCTTGGATGGAGCCGCTGATTTTGGCCGATATCGATGTTGGGTTTGTCTAGACTCGACAAAATTATGATGCGTTGTGGCCTTGATTTAGTGAGGATCCAGTACCTGCATAATGCGAGGGCATGGCATCTAACTTCCTAGTTACACAACAGAAAAGGATCTGTGTAACTATAATGTCATCTGTAATTAGACAAAGCGACAGGATCTGTAATTAGACAATTAGACAAACCAGGTTCTTGGTGACTGGTCGCTTAAGTATCTTAAGACATGGGGAGAACACCTGGTGTAATTACCTTATCTTGCGGAAACATCTGGTGTATCTATACCCATGTAGCTAGATCACCGCAGATATGGCAGTGCTCACTTTTTACAACATGGCTAGGTGAAGAACCCTTTTACATACACGTATGTTTGATCGATCCAGAATCTGCTCCATTTACCATTGTTTTCTGTCATGTTATTCACAGCGCTCGCAAAAGTACGGGGAGCAAAGCTCCAAGGAAGCAGCTTAGCACAAAAGCTGCGAGGCAAAGTGGACGAACTGTCGGTGGTGTTAAGAAGCCCTACAGGTACCGCCCCGGTACTGTGGCTTTGAGAGCGATTCGAAAGTTTCAGAAAAGCACCAACCTCCTCCTCAAAAAGCTTCGGTTCCAGCGTCTGATGCGGGAGATAGCCCAGAATTACAAGTCAGATCTTCGTTTCCAGTCCACTGCGGTCATTCTGAAGCCTACCTAGTTGGCCTGTTCGAAGACACGAACATCTGTGCCATTCACGCAAAGCGTGTGACCATCATTCCCAAAGATATTCAACTCACAAATGGGGATTGCCACCATCCTCCCCGGCCCTTGTGACCATTGCCACAAACTCGTCGTATGTTTCAGTATCATTCGCTCCCTAAACAAATTGGGGGTTGTGTGGATTGGGAGAGATACAAATGTGTTAGAAGACGAGGGCATTTGACTTATCCATTCTTTCCGTAAGATCGTCCATCCCTGAATGATCACGAACACAAATCATGACGGTACTACCCCAAGTGAACTCAGTCACTCCCGGACCAGGGGTTTGTTGTGCCAGGAATTGCCGTGCTCCGCATCTCCGAGCCAGTCAAACATCGCATGTAACACCACCAAGAAACAACCAGCGCCGACAATCCCCCGACCATGAAGACTGCCTGAGGGTTACTGGCCATTGATCAAGAAGAGTCGTGGTTTGAATGCAATCATTGGCGTCAAAACAGGGTGGGGGCTGATCAGATGGACTGGACAGAGGCTTGCCGACACAACCAGGCACACAGGGACCGGGAACTGAGTCCTTAGCTTGGATATGTCGGCCGCTTTTTCTTTGCCATCAACCAACACCCCCCCTAGCCAAGTTTACAATCCTTCCGGTGAAACATCCAGAGTCACAGTAGCACGGAACTGATCCCAGTATAGTCATCAAGGCCGGGAAAGGATGACAGTCAAGCAGTTTCTCGAAGCAGGAAACAAAGAACGAGGTTCCTCCAGCAATGCAGAACACCTCGTGATCTGCCCCAGGCATCAAAATGACAGTGAAACTCACCTCTCTAAGGTCATGAAAGGCGAATACATGCCTATGTTTCCAACCAGGCTTGTTGGAGGGTTCTCTATTGTACAACTCGACATGTATGCCTGTAGGTGGGCTCGTTGGGTGCTCCACATAAAGGAACCTTGGTGCTCAGGGGCTTCTAGAGTAACAAGTTTGAATAGGTCTTGGTGGGATCCCGTTGGCAAGGCTGGAAAGGCGAGACATTGCTTGGATCTTGGTTTGGTGTCGAGTTGACTGGACTGTTACTAGGAAGCAATCCAGGTTTATTGTGTCTTGCTAGCCCCTATTCTGGCAGACCATAGGAGCTACCAACTGACAAAACTCTATCTAGCCTGGGAAGTGCTCGACCTTGACTGACCGTCTCTGCTAGCTTGGATTCCGGCAAATTCAATGGACTCAGGCTCAACGGATCCGTGCTAGCCTCCTTTTTGGCAGACTCATTGCGAAAATTTCGAGTGGGATTCAATATTCCAGTCAACTGATCCATGCTAGCCTCATTTTCGGCACTTGCAGAACTTTCGGGTGGCCTCCTTTTTGGCAGACTTATTGCGAAACCAATAAGGCAAGACATTGCTTGGATCTTGGTTTGGTGTCGAGTTTACTGGACTGTTACTAGGAAGCAGTCAAGGTTTATTGTGTCTTGCTAGCCCCTATTCTGGCAGACCATAGGAGCTACCAACTGACAAAACTCTATCTAGCCTGGGAAGTGCTTGACCTTGACTGACCGTCTCTGCTAGCTCGATGCAATTCGAGCTACCGACACCAGGTCAATGGATGCCTTGCTAGCAACGTGGGTCCATGCTAGCCTCCTTTTTGGCAGACTTATTGCGCAACTTTCGAGTGGGAGCATGTGTCCACGGATCCGTGCTAGCCTCCTTTTTGGCAGACTTACTGCGAAAATTTCGAGTGGGAGCAGGAGTCAACGGATCCGTGCTAGCCTCCTTTTTGGCAGACTTACTGCGAAAATTTCGAGTGGGAGCAGGAGTCAACGGATCCGTGCTAGCCTCCTTTTTGGCGGATTCAATATTCCAGCTAGCCTCCTTTTTTGCAAAAATTTCGAGTGGGACACAGTCAACTGATCCTGCTAGCCTCCTTTTTGGCAGACTTATGCGAAATTTCGAGTGGAGCAGGAGTCAACGATCCGTGCGCTCCTTTTTGGCGATATCTTGCGAAATTTCGATGGATCAATATTCAGTCACGTGGGAGCAGGAGTCACGATCGTGCTAGCCTCCTTTTGGCAACTTATGCGAAAATTTCGTGTCTTTGGCAGGATTAACGGATCCGTGCTAGCCTCCTTTTTGGCAGACTTATGCGAAAATTTCGAGTGGGAGCAGGAGTCAACGATCGTGCTAGCCTCCTTTTGGCAGACTTATTGCGAAAATTTCGAGGGGATCATATCAGTCAACTGATCCGTCTAGCCTCCTTTTTGGCACTTGCGAAACTTTCGAGTGGAGGCAGGAGTCAACGGATCCGTGCTAGCCTCCTTTTGGTTCGTCGGTAGGAGCTCCAAAATACCAGTCAACGATACAAGCTCTCTGCTAGCTTGTTTTGGCAGACCACAACCCTCTCGGTAGGAGCTCACCAGCCACGGCCGAAGGCTCTCTGCTAGCTTGGATTCCGCACACCACATCCTTCACCAAGTCAACGGATACAAGGCTCTCTGCTAGCTGATTTGCTAGCTGATCGGCAGACCACATCCCTCTTGGTAGGAGCTACCAGCGCACGGCCAAGGCTCTCTGCTAGCTTGGATTTAGCTGTGGATTCCGGCAAACCCTCTCTCGGTAGGAGCTACCAGAACAACGAGTCAAACAGACGCAAGGCTCTCTGCTAGCTTGGATTTCGGCAGACCACACCCTTCCTCAGTAGGAGCTACCAACACACAGCCGAAGGCTCTTTGCTGGCCTAGATTTTGGCAGACCACATCCTTCCTCGGTAGGAGCTACCGACACCAGGTCAATGGATGCCTTGCTAGCCTCCATATTCGAGTCCACTAATCGATGCTAGCCTCCTTTTTGGCAGACTGACTGACGAAAATGTCGAGTGCATGGGAATCAATATTTCGTGCATGGGAATCAATATTTCGTTTGGATACAGCAGCCCCTGTTTCATCAGGAGCTACAGACTTTTTGGCTCTCTGGACGGATCTGGCAGCTCAAATCCCGGAGCTCCTACCAGATTCAAGATCCACCAGATTGCATGATCCTGGTGAAAGCAAAAACAATGACATACCAGGACTCAAACCCAGTACCTTATGGAGCACTTATCCAGCTAAGCTATATCTTTGTTTAAGTTTTAAATATATATTGGAATATATTTTAAATCATGCGATAAGTTACCCATTTGTGACTAGAATCATGAGCCCAAAAATCAGTTAGTTCAAGCTGAAATTAAAGGAAACTTATTATGTTAAGCTATGGCAAACTCGCCGATTACTGTATTCTACGGCTATAGCAAATATAATTCGGAAGGGCGCTATCGTGAATGACTTTAGGAACGCTCATCACTAATGCGCCTAGTGAGCTGAATATCCTTTTGCAAATATAGTGACTCGTGTGGTATAAATAGAACAAATGTATGCATTTTGGAATAACAACCCCACAATGTAAAATTCCTCAGCCTCCTGCAATGCTAGCATAGCAGTGCTTTGAGCAGCTTCGAATAGGCAGTAGTGCACCAGTAGTTTGCGTGACTAGAATACAAAAATTTAGCAACCTCCATGTCAAAAGAATGAAAGCGTTACAGTTCCTCCCACGACTCAGAGTATCTGTGAGTAGATTGAGTCATGCTTTATGGGTCAACACGATGGAACAGAGAACGCTGGCAAGAACACGTTCTCAACGAAACCAAAGGACACGGTAAATTGGAGTATTCGACAGGAGTAAAGTATCCTGCCAACGAACCGTTTCCCGCAGATACCACGTTGACTTCCGTATGAATCAAGATCAACTACCACGATGCATTGATCTAACTCGCTACGAACTAGCTTTACTGATCGCATCAATCAAAGCTCACAACACAGATTATGAATTACTAAGAAGCGAACTTTGCATTTACTTTGCACTCGTCTTGAATAGTTGCAGTTGATCTCGTTGGGTCGTAGCTACCTTTACAAGATCCCTCTATTCAAGTAGTATTTCCTCACGTTAGCAGATTAACTAGTCGCAGTTACGCACTGCCACACCTCCATCAAGATGGCCGATGAACCAGCCAAGCTCAAGCATGTCCTATGCACCCTATGCGGCGAAGACGCTTCCACCACAGGGTACATTGCATCTCACATGCGCATCGCACTGTCTGAACAAGGAATCGACGGATGGATGGATCTCCTACTTCTCACCAAAGATGAAGTTATGGATCTTCAAGCTTCCGACGACACCCGCGGTGCTCCAAGACCAGTACCTCTCACCAGGAAGAAGCTACTGCTCGCGGCGATACAGATGTACTTTTTCACGGGAAGCCGAATCGAAACGAGGAGCTTCCCCTCTGGATCTGTCACTACAAGAACAACATCACTAATAGCAACAAACACAACCAATCGGTCATACCTATACCATTACACTACCTATTAGCACCATTAGACGCATTGAAACGAAGCGAAAGGACCTCCGGCAGCCTGTTTTCTGTTATCGTGTTGAAGAGTACTGTTTTACTATAGGAATCCGCTCAACGTCATCACAGGAAACACACTCCCTTTTCCTCTCTTTATCCCTCATTCAAGCCCTCATCCAACCTCCGGTTGACAGGATCGATACCTCCTATCTCCTGCACCTCTGCTACCAAGCGACTATCAACGCGGCGTTCTCCGGTTCAGACTAGAAAGCCATCCCAATTGAAATCCTACGAGATCGGGCGGGCTTTCTATTCTCGACCACCGACGGCCAAGTTGGAAGAATTTGAACACAAGAAGAAGTCACCGGTCTTCCCCAGCACAGCACAGAAAACAATTCCCATATCTATTTGTTGTTTTCTCAGCTACGCTCCTGACGGCCATCGAAATCCCATTGTCGATCCTCTTTTTCGAACGATCGATCTTTTTCCTCCACAACAACAGGCTCGGTTAACCTCAACCCTAAGGCAACCGGTGACGTTGATTCGAATCGAATCGCGAATCGAATCGATCTCTGAATCGAATCGATCCAAGACTCGCTACTCCGTGAATCGACTTCCCGCGACCGTACCTCTTCTCCGTACCTCTTCCTCCGTACGGATCGAACGACAGCCTCTATCATCAAGAAGGACTTCACGAGATACCTGCAGTGACCACCGAGAAGAGAATTACACCTGTATTCTTACTTTCTCACCGGCCACTAGTGGTTTCTCCCGACGTCCTTGTTGGAACTGATCCTACTCAATGATACCTTAAGAATTGACCACAGAAGAAGTCTCCGGCTTCCACAGCACGTACAGAAAACAATTCCCATACGTATTATGTTGCTTTTCTGAACTAAGCTCCTGACGCCGTAAAAAATTCTCTTCAACGATTACTCCCTCGCAGGATCAGTAAACCAACAATGACTCACCGAACTCGCTCCGTACCTCTTCTCCGTACGTACGGATAACATCAAGAAGGATTCACGAGATACCTGCATGACCACCGAGAATACACCTGTATTCATTCTCACCGGCCACTAGTGGTTCCCCAGTCGGAACGACTACACAGCTATCCCTATAATAGTGATGATGCACACCTGCTACTGTTACCACCCTCCATTGATATCTAACTCCTCTCAAGAGAAAACAAACAACAACAGAGTTCCTGTAAGGACTTGAGTTCTTGTATCTCCAGGCTTGGCTGCATTTGCATAGTTTACAGCCCCTCCCTGGGATACCAGCTCCTCTCCAAAGGATCTCACCCCCACAAGAACAACTACAAAAGCTGCCCTCTAAGTGTGCTTAGATTGTGCAACACCTCCATTGAAACAGCCACCTCTCTGCCCTATCTGCCTCTCCTACTGAGCCTCGGAACTCCAAAGGATTGGCCCCAGACAGAACTGCAGCGTGGGTGGCATAGATATTAATACATAACTGACTCTATCTCTCTCTCATTGATTGTTGAGTGATCTCCAGTGACTTTCCACAGTTCACCTGAATCGATTACCCTCTCCACATCTTGGCTTGACTCTCTGTGAGTCTTGTGGATCCTTCACCAGATTGAGTACAGCCTTTGAGACAACACAGTGTCACCAGTAACACAGCCCCATCAACCAACAACAACCCTTGATCCCCCACCACTGCCTCTACTGGCCATACGTGACTTCTCCAGTTTCCTGAAAGAATCCCTAACAGCCTTTGGCTCTGATACCATCTTCTCCTGCAGGTAGTGGTATACCTGCACCAGACTTGGCCACAGCCTTTGTCCAGTGGCAACAACAACCCAACAACTTGATAAAACCTTGATTACCAGTGCCTCAGTGCATTGCCCCTTGAATACACCCTCTACATCAATCATCTCGCCACCTCACAAGCAACTCCATTGCTTGCGTTGAAGCAACGACACTACAGTCAATACTCCAGGATACACAACTCTCCCACCAACCCACCTACCACCCACCATGACTTCCCCATGTCTACCCACTACTCACTCAAACCCAAGGTCCTCCAGACATTCCCCCACTCCCACACTTCACCCAACCAACCACATCCACCATCCTCTGCAGACTACACAACACCACTCCCCAGATATCAGCCAACAGCTCCTAGAGCATGAGCCATCTTGAGGATCACACCCTCCGAATCACACCCTACCCTATCCGGAGGATGCCTTTTTCTCACCCTTGAACAGAGGCACGCCTCTATCCTACAACACACCATCAACCATGCTAAATCCCAACTCCTACAACAACACTCCAACACCAACAGGATCTCCCCTCCTGCCCCTGGCACAGCCCACTCCAGTGCCCCCTTATCCTCCTTCTATTGACTCAACAACCCCTCGAACAGCCACAACACTCCAGCAGCCACTGTGCTCCCTCCTGGAACCACAACTGCCAGTGTGTCATTTGACCCCATCTTTTGCCTGCTTTTGGCCTCTATCTAACAATTTTTGTGCATTGATGGGTTACACCCTGCTCTGTCCAGCCTGAGGAGTACCACCTCCTACGGGCTCTGCTGGCATCTTGCCTTGCATCCAAGGCCTTGCCACAGCTTGGACCTGATCACCCAGACACACTTACTGGCGAGCACTCTTTTGTCTGGCAATCTAACTGGTCCTCACGGTCCCTTTGGTGATAATGGTTTCAATACCGACAAAAATCCTGTGTAAGCCCCTGTAACCCAGGTTTTGCGCTGCAGGTTCCCTATCAATGTGCTCACCCCCCTACCCAGGGCATCTGTCTACTTGGTGCTGGCTCCACGTTGGGCCAGTGGATGAGGTCATGTTGATTGGGCAAATAAGTAGATGACGACTCAGCTAGGTGGGGGCTTCCCCACCACTTGCCCGCGTCACAAAAGCCACTCCGTGGCCATAGTTTGTTAAACTAACGAGTATTTTACACCCTTGAGTAGAGGAGACGTCACAGGAATGCCATGACGACAAGTGTGTCTGGAAGCAAGTCGCACCAAAGCCACAAGAAAAGAAGGTCAATGGCAAGGAGTACATCTACTGTCCTCACCATCAGACTACCAAGTGGGTACTCAAAGTCAACAACAAGGGAATCGAGCATCGTACCGGATGCTCCAAGCTCAAGGAATCTTCGTCTGGCGGTGGCTCCAACGACGGATCGGATGGAACAATGGCGGCTGCCCTCGCGAATGCCACTGAGGAAATTGGTTCCAACACTCATCAGCAAGAAGAGGCTGTTGAGGAGACACCTGATGGTGGCGGGCCAGTGGAATAATGACATACACCCTCCTTGCAATGCTTAAAGAAATTAGTAATCAAGTTTGTGTTACTCAGACCCTGTCCTGAGCCATAGTCAACTTACTCATAGCGGTAGCCCATTGGATGGCCCAGCAGCTCAAGATCCCCTCGGTACTGACACTGATGGAACTCTGTTTGATGAAGAATGGAGCTATCCTGCGGCTGTGGGCATGCTTCTCTACTGCTCATCTAATACTCGCCCAGACATTCAGTTTGCAGTGCACCAAGTGGCCAGGTTCAGCCACTCCCCAAAGAAGTCCCATCATGGGCAAGCACTCAAACACATCATCCGCTACTTGATCCAAACTCGAGACAAAGGAATCACCTTTCAGCCCAAGTTGGAACAAGGTCTTGACTGCTACGTTGACGCAGACTTTGCTGGGCTCTATGGTTACGAGGATGAGCAGGATCCAGTATCTGTTTGTTCACGCACTAGATTTGTTCTCACCCTGTTTGGCTGCCCCATCATCTGGTCCAGTAAGCTCCAGACAGACATTTGTCTGAGCTCCACTGCTGCTGAGTATGTTGCGTTCAGCATGGCAATGCGAGAACTGCTTCCAATGAGGGTGCTGCTCAAGGAAGTTGGGACCAAACTCGGGCTTGATCCACTGGCCAAGAGCATGGTGCGCTCCACTGTCTTTGAAGACAATCAGGGTTGCATCAGTTTGGTCAACATTCCCAAGATGTCTCCCAGGAATTCCAGTACGGTAGACTCCCATGGACTTTGCCTTTTTGGTGAAAGCATTGGCCGTTTCCTTGACCAATTTCTCGCGCTTCCTCTTGTCTCTAGCTTTTTTGTAGGTTGTCGTTTGCTTCTTCGTTTGTCGCTTTTCCCGGTTTCGCTGGACAATGCCTAAGTAATGATTGATTCCATCCGTCATTTTCATTCCCAGCTTGAAGAGGAGACGCCGATAGAACAGTTCGTAGCCAATCGAATGGATGCATACTGCCATAGCCAGGCGATTGCCGAGGGAGCACGGGCTTGCAAAAACCTTGTTTTTCGGAGCACACCAGGTAGCCAGGCTGGTGAACGATTTGTTGGTATTTGCATCTTGGCCGTGGGCCAATTCTTTCAACCGTGCAAGTGTGATGTACTTGGCCACGATGGTGTTCAGCAGGTCGTACAGTTCCAGATCGTCGTCCTTACTGCAATAGAATTTCTTGCTTTTCTTTCGCTCTTCTTCCGTCTCCTTGGATCCGGTGCACCAAGGGCCACAGTTTGTCTGAATGTCAAAGTGATGGTCCAAGACAGCTTTGCCGCGGCTTTCAAATTTAGTTTCCAAAATTTGTAGAAGTGTGCGAATGAAATAGGCAACGTTCTTGCCAAGACGTATAGAATCCATTCGGCACATTCCTTTCTTTTTGTCAACTGTAGAAAAGATCCAAACGAATGAGCTCGCCCGTCAACTGTTTGCGGCGGTGGTTGGGATCGGCAACGAACTTGGGTTCCGGTATGTTGCCTGGTAATTTGCCTTTGTCAGAAATCTCCTGGAGCTCCCCTTTGTTTTTGCCTTTTGTGATCTTCACCATCGGCAGAACATCGGTTCGATTGTTGATTTTGTAGTCGGTGTTGCTCCACTGGATGTCAGCACGAATGGACGAGTCGTCGTCACAGCACAATCGACGCAGAATGACCTTGAAGTCATGAAATAGACCGACCACAAGTTCCAAGGCAAGGGCCGCTTCCATTGATCCAGACGAATCCTGAGGATTGTGGTTCCTACTACAGGTGTAATCTGGTTGCCGGCCTCTGTAGCAGCATGTCTCTTCGCCCAAGCGTCACATTTGCTGCAAACATTGCTCTTGATGCCAAATGAAATGATCTTTCTCATCTAAGCACCCACAATAGCACCGTGACCTGAAACGGAGTTCCGCAAATGGCCAGATCCTTTTTGTTGCCATGCCATATGGTACGAGCCATCAACAAATGGCATCTTGTCCTTGAGTAGCGTTCCATTCGGATCACTCAATGCCGACATCCAAGCAAGAAAGTCTTCCTCGCTTGCAGTCGACTTTCGGACCTCCTCTGTAAGGTTTTTACGAATCACTTCCTCCATCAATTCCCGGATGACTGGCGCAATCCGTTCCTCAATCATTCCGAATGAACGTGTTTGCATGGTTGTGTCATTCGGCAAACCCACAAAGACCGAGCATTTTGGCTGCCTCGGTTCCACCGTTGCCTTTGGGAATCGTACCTAATACATACAAAACATTGAGCGCATAGTCGGTGCTTCTTTCGAATTTATCGTTGCCGGTGCCATGCATCGTTGTTTTCGTTAGCTTCTTGCTGGTGTACATTACAGCTTGAATGACGAAGCAATGCAGCAATTGTGGATTGCGAATCTAAGGGTGCCATTGCAGTCTTCTCTGCGGCAAGGCATTTTGCCGAAGCATTCGCTCAATTGTTCGACTTCAGGAATAACGCGTTGGTGGGGCGTTGTATTGAAAATGGGCCCGTTTGGTTCCTCGTTTTCCTCCTCTGTAGTGGCGGCTTCTTCCATTGCGGGATCCTCTTCAAATTCCGGTGCCACTAGATCGTTATCAACATCGTCCTCCTCCCCATACTCCATTCTTGTGTATTTTGGTCTTCCTTGGCCATTGTGCCTAGTCCTGGTGGTGACCTCGCCGTCACCAGATCCTGCTAGGATTCTCCAACCATCCTTGGATGCTAGCTTTGAGGATTCAATGGAAGCATTTGCTCTCCATTTCCGTCCAGTGCTAATACTAGCACGGTTGGTACTGGTACGGTTTGGGACTGGTGTTACGACGTTAGTAGGTGGCAGCGGCATCGTGCGTTGCTTTTTCTTCCTGACGGTGCTCTTTGTTTGTTGGTATTCTTGTCAATGGCATATTCACAGGATGAGAACATCCATGCAACATAGAATTTGGCGCTAACACGATGGCTCGGCTGGCTCTCGCAAGTATGAAAGAGTTAGATGCTAGAATAGGTGCGCGATCGATCTTACCACCTCGAATTTTGGCTCGAAAACTTTGGATTCCAATCCAGCGAGAGTACGAACTATCGAAATTCCAGATTCCGTACAATTGTCAAAGATACGACGCAGAAAGATCCAAACTAACGTCATTATTGTTAGCAGCTAGCACTGGCTTAATAATTTTGGGCGACCACCTTAAAATGCAAAGTACATATAAGTTGCATTAGATCAATTTTTGTTGCAAAGATACCATGGCTCTGCAATGTTATTTTGCGGATCTGTGAAGAATATATAAGCTGCAGAAGACATTTTGAGGCAATCCGTGATTGGAGTATTTGAACTTCCCGTGTACTCCAAGCCAGTCCCCCATTGCAGGCGGGCACAAGAGGCTGTGTCATAAAGGCTCACACAGGCATTGTAACAGTCTGTGAGGGAACCATATTGATTAGAGCTTCCAATTCGAGTTTTTTCGTCAGATGCAAGTTGGTACTTTAGGCAACAAAACCCTGAGAAATAGCCTGTTGAACACCCAGGAAAATTGACAACAGTAGGCGATTCCGTGGGAATTGTTGATGGAGATGTAGAAGGCAAATCAGATGGGCTTTCACTTGGGATTATTGAAGGTCCCCCCGATGGAGAAATACTATGATGCGAGGATGGGAAATCTGAAGGGCTCATGCTAGGGAGCACCGATGGCCTGTCTGATGGACTGGTGGAGGGCAAATTCGATGGAGCAACACTAGGCTTCGCGGATGGAAGATCTGAAACAGCAATTGCTGATGGAATGATGCTTGCAGTGATCGAAGATGGTGCATCTGAAGCAGGAACATCTGACGTGCTGGGTCCAACCGAAGCAGGTACATCTGACGTGCTGGGACCAACCGAAGCAGGTACATCTGATGTGCTGGGTCCATCTGAAGCAGCTATTGCTGATGGAATGATGCTTGCAGCGATTAATGATGGTGCATCTGAAGCAGGTACATCTGATGTGCTGGGGACAACCGAAGCAGGTATATCTGATGTGCTGGGGCCAACCGAGGCAGGTACATCTGACGTGCTGGGACCATCTGAAGCAGCTATAGCTGATGGAATGATGCATGCAGCGATCGATGAGGGTGCATCGGAAGCAGGTACATCTGACGTGCTGGGACCATCTGAAGCAGCAATCGCTGATGGAATGATGCTTGCAGCGATCGATGATGGTGCATCTGAAACAGGTACATCTGATGTGCTGGGGCCAACCGAGGCAGGTACATCTGACATGCTGGGACCATCTGAGGCAGCTATAGCTGATGGAATGATGCTTGCAGCGATCGATGATGGTGCATCTGAAACAGGTACATCTGATGTGCTGGGACCATCTGAAGCAGCAATCGCTGATGGAATGATGCTTGCAGCGATCGATGATGGTGCATCTGAAGCAGATACATCTGATGTGCGGGGGACAACCGAAGCAGGTATATCTGATGTGCTGGGCCAACCGAGGCAGGTACATCTGACGTGCTGGGACATCTGAAGCAGCTATAGCTGATGGAATGATGCTTGCACGATGGATGAGGGTGCATCGAAGCAGGTACATCTGACGTGCTGGGACAATCTGAAGCAGCATAGCTGATGAATGATGCTTGCAGCGATCGATGATGGTGCATCTGAAACAGGTACATCTGATGTGCTGGGGCCAACGAGGCAGGTACATCTGACATGCTGGGACCATCTGAGCAGTATAGCTGATGAATGATGCTTGCAGCGATCGATGAGGGTGCATCTGAAGCAGGTACATCTGACGTGCTGGGACCATCTGAAGCAGCAATCGCTGATGGAATGATGCTTGCAGCGATCGATGATGGTGCATCTGAAACAGGTACATCTGATGTGCTGGGGCCAACCGAGGCAGGTACATCTGACGTGCTGGGACCATCTGAAGCAGCTATAGCTGATGGAATGATGCTTGCACTGATGGATGAGGGTGCATCTGAAGCAGGTACATCTGACGTGCTGGGACCATCTGAAGCAGCAATCGCTGATGGAATGATGCTTGCAGCGATGATGATGGTGCATCTGAAAAGGTACATCTGATGTCTGGGGCCAACCGAGGCAGGTACATCTGACGTGCTGGACCATCTGAAGCAGCTATAGCTGATGGAATGATGCTTGCACCGATGGATGAGGGTGCATCTGAAGCAGGTTCCTCTGACGTGCTGGGACCATCTGAGGCAGCATAGCTGATGGAATGATGCTTGCAGCGATCGATGAGGGTGCATCTGAACAGGTACATCTGACGTGCTGGGACCATCTGAAGCAGCAATCGCTGATGGAATGATGCCTGCAGCGATCGATGATGGTGCATCTGAAACAGGTACATCTGATGTGCTGGGGCCAACCGAGGCAGGTACATCTGACGTGCTGGGACCATCTGAAGCAGCTATAGCTGATGGAATGATGCTTGCACCGATGGATGAGGGTGCATCTGAAGCAGGTACATCTGACGTGCTCGGACCATCTGAAGCAGCAATCGCTGATGGAATGATGCTTGCAGCGATTGATGATGGTGCATCTGAAGCAGGTACATCTGACGTGCTGGGACAATCTGAAGCAGCTATAGCTGATGAATGATGCTTGCAGCGATCGATGAGGGTGCATCGGAAGCAGGTACATCTGACGTGCTGGGACCATCTGAGCAGCAATCGCTGATGGAATGATGCTTGCAGCGATCGATGATGGTGCATCTGAACAGGTACATCTGATGTACTGGGGCCAACCGAGGCAGGTACATCTGACGTGCTGGGCCATCTGAGCAGCTATAGCTGATGGAATGTGCTTGCACCGATGGATGAGGGTGCATCTGAAGCAGGTACTCTGACGTGCTGGGACCATCTGAGGCAGCTATAGCTGATGGAATGATGCTTGCAGCGATCGATGAGGGTGCATCTGAAACAGGTACATCTGATGTGCTGGGCCAACCGAGGCAGGTACATCTGACGTGCTGGGACCATCTGAAGCAGCTATAGCTGATGGAATGATGCTTGCACCGATGGATGAGGGTGCATCTGAAGCAGGTACATCTGACGTGCTGGGACCATCTGAAGCAGCAATCGCTGATGGAATGATGCTTGCAGGGATAAAAGAAGGGACATCTGATGTGCTGGGACTAACTGAAGCAGCTTTCATTGATGGACTAATGCTTCCTGCGATCAAAGAGGGGACATCTGATGTGCTGGGTCCAACTGATGCAGCAATGAACGATGGACTGATGCTTGGAGAAGTCACAGAGGGTACATCCGATGTGCTGGGACCAACTGAAGCAGCATTGGCTGATGGGCTAGTGCTTCCTGTCATCGAAGAGGGAACATCTGATGTGCTGGGTCCCACTGAAGCAGCATTCATTGATGGACGGGTGCTTGGGTTTGACGAAGGGGCTGCTGATGGGCTCAAAGAAAGCAAATATGATGTGGTGGGACTACCCGAATCTGCATTCGATGATGGATTGGTGCTTGGATTTGAAGAAAGGATTGTGGAAGAGGGGAAAGAAGGTACATCTGATGGAGTATCAAGTTGACTAGCTGAGGGCGTATTCGAAGATGGAGTGGTACTAGGATTTGAAGAAGGGATATAGGAAGGGCTTGTGCTTCGAGTTGTCAAAGGCTCATCTGATGGGTTTGAGCTTGGGTTCATAGAGGGTACATCTGAGGGACTTGATGAAGGCAAATTTGATGGTGTAGTACCCGGTGTGCTTGAAGGCACACTAGATGGACTGGTGCTTGGATTCGAAGAAGGGGTATAGGAAGGGCTTGTGCTTGGAGTTGTCAAAGACACATCTGATGGGTTTGAGCTTGAGTTAATTGAGGGTACATCGGAGGGACTTGATGAAGGTAAATTTGATGGTCTAATACTTGGTGTACTTGAAGGCATACTTGATGGGACAAGTGAAGGCCTTAAGCTTGGACGAAAACTGGGTACCTCTGATGGGCCATGACTTGGACTAGCAGATGGGACCATTGAAGTCGGGTTTAGACTGCCATTGGTTTGAGTTGGTCCTGGAGTTGCCAAGACCTCACTTGCAAGGGTAAGTACAGAACCGACTACCAAGGTTGCTGCATTGGGAGTGACAGATCGGAGGCTTTCACTGTACTGGTCACTGAATAAGGAATCATCGATCAAGACAGCGTCTGCGTCTTGTACCGCAATAACCAAGAACTCAACCAAGTTGACAACAAAGACGGTTGTTTCTGTTGTTACTTCTGTTGTTACTTCTGTTGTCACCTCTGCTGTCACCTGGACACTCGGGTTTGGAGTTGGTGCAGTCGTTCCAGTGGTGGGGCTGGGTTCTCCAGTGCTTGGGCTCTGAGTGGGGGTGGTGGACCCGTCTGCTGTCACCTGGACACTCGGGTTAGGAGTTGGTGCAGTCGTTCCAGTGGTGGAGCTGGGCTCTCCAGTGCTTGGGCTCT
>CAICTM010000415.1:9764-44548 GCA_903772945.1 Seminavis robusta | reverse complement strand
GAGCTGGGTTCTCCAGCGCTTGGGCTCTGAGTGGGGATGGTGGTCCCGTCTGCTGTCACCTGGACACTCGGGTTTGGCGTTGGTGCAGTCGTTCCAGTGGTGGAGCTGGGTTCTCCAGTGCTTGGGCTCTGAGTGGGGGTGGTGGACCCGTCTGCTGTCACCTGGACACTCGGGTTAGGAGTTGGTGCAGTTGTTGGAACAAGAGAAGGGTTACCGGCAGTGGTAGTAGGAGTTGCCGTAGTGGTGCTGGAAATTGTTGGAGCAACAGAAGGGCTACCAGGCAAGACTGTAGGAACTGTTGTGCTGGGGCTTGCACTTGTGGGTCTGTCTGTTGTTGGAGAAGAAGAAGGTGTACCAGGTGAAACTGTAGGCAGAGCTGTGGTGGGACTTGCACTAGTCGGTTTGTCTGTTGTTGGAGCAGCAGAGGGGTTACCAGGTGTGACTGTAGGCAAAGCTGTTGTTTGCAACACTCGTGCTCTGATAGACTGAGAAACCTTCGGCTGGTGGGTTCTCACATTTCTTGCACCGGTTAAGGGAGAGTTCTCCAGCTTGCGGTTCCTAACAGGACGGTTTTCAAGGGAAACACTACTGACTGATGATGCACAGGAGCTGCCATCGTCGGTCTGAAGAGACGCAAATGCAAGTTCAAAAGCCGAGGTAAACTCTTCATCAGAGATGAGTGCGATGTCACCCTGGAAGAAGATTCCAATTACACTTGCTGTTGCCTCGAGAGCACAGTCTGTTGTGGAAGTGCTAACCGAGGGTGAAGAAGCGGGGACTCCAATTGGGGAAGCTGTGGTGGGTTTGGCTGTTGGCGAAGAAGGACTACTAAGGGTGACTGTAGGTAGAGCTGTGGTGGGACTGGAGCTTGTGGGTGGGTCTAGTCTTGGAGCAACAGGAGGAGGAGTACCGGGGGTGGCTTTTGGCAGAGCTGTCGTGGGATTGGTGCTTGTGGGTCTGTCTGTTTTGGGGGCAACAGAAGGAGTGCTGAGGGTGACTGTTGGGAGAGCTGTTGTGGGACTAGCACTTGTGGGCCTATCTGTTTTTGGGGCAGCAGAAGGACTAGCGGGGGTGACTGTAGGCAGAGCTGTTGTGGGACTGGCACTTGTGGGCCTAGCTGTGTTAGGGGCTGTAGAGGGACTACCGGGGGTGGATGTTGGCAGAGCTGTTGTGGGACTGGCTGTGTTTGGGGCGGCAGAAGGAGTACCGGGGGTGGCTGTTGGCAGAGCTGTAGTGGGACTGGCGCTTGTGGGCCTAGCTGTGTTTGGAGTGGCAGAAGGAGTACCGGGGGTGGCTGTTGGCAGAGCTGTAGTGGGACTGGTGCTTGTGGGCCTAGCTGTGTTTGGGGCAGCAGAAGGAATACTGGGTGTGACAGTAGGCCGAGATGTTGTGGGTTTGTCTGTTGTCGGGGCAGCCGAAGGAGTACCGGGGGTGTCAGTAGGCAGAGCTGTTGTGGGGTTGGCACTTGTTGGTTTTCTGTTGTCGGGGCAGCAGATGAAATGCCGGGAGTGACAGTAGGCATGGCTGTGTCAAGTTGTGCACTTGTTGATGTGCCAGTTGAAGAGGCGGTCTCACGAAGGGCATCAAGATTTGTTCCCACATCCTGCATAACTTCTTCTGGTTGGGCAGAGATTGTTTCTTTCTTGGATAGTTGAGCAGCCAGTTGGGGGATGCTTACTCGTCGACCAGTCAAGTCTAGCAATCCGTCAACAATCCTAGGAAGGATTTGCTGGCATTGGCCACTGCTGGGATTCTCCAAACAAAGGCTCAGAGATTCAGATTCAATAACCCCTGAAGTTTCTTCAAGGATTTTCTCGCACACCTCTGAATCTTCTTCAGTGCTACTGCTCTCTTGAAGACACTCCCGAATGGTGAGTAGCTCTTCATTGACGAAAGGAGTCTTGATGGTCCCGCAAGTAGTCTGGCTTGTTCTAGAATCTTTGGGTCAACCACTTGAACTTGTTCGTTTTCTAGGTTGATCGCATCTGTCGTGGTTGCCGCAAGTGTGATAGCAGAGCCAACTTGCATTGGGGTGGCGCTCAACCTTTTGCCGGGTAGTTGAGCATCCACATTATTTGATAGGGCTGTTTGCATGTTGAATCCAAAGGATGCAGCATGTAAAGGCAAGAACTCAGACATTGCAAGATTCAACCCATCCATCACAAGATTCCTGTGGGCATGCAGATTACTCAATTTCCTTCTCGTCCTGGCTGACGTGTTGTCATTGGTTTCGATTCCTCCACCACATGACCACGATTCACTCAACAGACATACCAATCCACAGGCATGGCTGCTTCTGTGATAACAAATCAATGGTTGAGGTCACAGTGAAATACTCCAAATTCAACAGGATCTTTCCAAACAGTACTTATCCGCTGAGTGGGACATATCGCCGAAATTCGACAAACTCTACAACAAATCCAACCGGCCACTTCCATCCCTAAAATCAAACACATCAAAGGCCATCAGGACGATGAGAAACCATATGATGAATTAACGCTGGAAGCCCAACTCAATGTCGACGCCGACGGCCTAGCCAACCAATGGTTGGTGGACCACCCAAACTTCGACCACACAACAAGTCCCAATTCTTCCAACGAGTGGGTGTCAGCTCAATCTTCCAGGTGGAACCATCACACACAATCTGAAACACGAACTCAAACTGGCAGGATCGGTGCCTCAACACAAACAGTTTCTCATGAATAAACATGAGTGGGACAGCAACACATTTGAAGATATCGACTGGAAATGCCATGGGAGGGCACTCAATCGCTTGGATCACCATCGCACCTCCCTCACCAAGTCACTTTGCAATTGGCACCCCGTCGGTAAACGTGTCAACAAATACCACCCCAAATATCCCATTGCATGCGCATCCTGTGGTGCCCAGAAGAAAACAGAGAACACGTCCTGAGATGCCCAAGCGACAATCAGAACGAACGGCATGGAAGAAGGCACTCAAGAAATACACCGACAAGCACAACACTCACCCAATGCTACAACACTTCTTCTCTCAGCACTCCAAAAAGTACTCGATGGAGAAGATACCACAGGAATTGAATACGATGACAGTGTTGCCGATATCGCAAACGCCCAAGCAGCCATCGGTTGGGATCAGCTCCTCAAGGGACGACTATCCAAACAGTGGGCGCAACGCCAGGATCAACACCTTAAGGAATGCAATCTCAAAACACATCGGAAAAATGGCCAAACCTGGCTCACAGGGATTATTCAAGAATTGCTCAACCAGTGGTTCGAACTCTGGGAGGCCAGGAATCATGATCGGCATGGCAAAGACGCACAACCAAGGCACAGGCAGCCAACCGACAGTTATCCATGAACTTCAGCTGCTATATGACAAATACACCGGAAACCTCAGAACGGAACAGGCATGGCTTCTCCAAACACCAATCAACACAAGATCCCAATGGCCCCGCGGATAATCCGACAATGGATCAACACTTGGAACCAGTCCTTGAAGAGAGTTACGCACACAGCTTGAGACTGGGTAATTGTGCAGGACCTCCACTTCCATCCTTCCAATTCCCTCCTGCGTCCGCTTCCGTCCCTCCTTTTCTCCCTCCATACAACCCACCAAGTAACTCTCCCTGAAATCCATTCGGCCAAACCCACAAATCAGTTAGGAATATATGTCCGGCAAATCCACACGAGATATGCCATTTATACTTACTGTAACTTAAATGCACCATCTCCCCTAGGAGTGTGGTGCCGGTGAGGGAACCAGTGGTGGTCTCCTGTGAAACCAATCCCCGCTTCGGCCGGGAGCGGTTACCCAAAGCTTCGGCTGCAGCACAGTGATTGATCCGTCCATTGGGGCCATATCCGTTATAAAGATTTTGTTTTTTTTTTGAGTGTTGTCATTGGTGGCTAGCTGGAACAGGGGCTCATAATCGGGACACCCATTACAAGCAACAATGGCCTTCCAGACAACAGTAGTGATGCTGTCGGCCACCAGTTCGTTGTATTCATCCAAGGTAGTATTGCTGTCTTGAAGCCATGAGATCAATGGGTCGGACTGGGAGGTTTGGTTTCCTTTAGAAGAGCCAATCCTGCTGACCATTGAGCTGTTCCCGAGATCCAGACTACCAAAATCAGGTGGCAAGAAGCTCTGAGTGTCATTGCTGGCGAAGTTGCCCCAATCTGTTTCCCACTTGTCAATAGTGACATTGTGCATTACTCGGTCATACAGGTCCAGACACATCCCCTGTAAATTGCCAAGAAAACAAGAATTTGTGGTCAGAATGAATGAAATGAAAGGATGGTTCGTGAGCAAAATTGATTGGTGAGGAACTCACAGATATGTCATTGTAAACATCCCTAAAGAGGAACTCCATCATCTGCCTGTCCTGTTGATTGAACAGAAGATCAGGTGGGATTCCCTTGATCTGAAGCTCAACGAACCCGACCTCCATCTTTTCAGCATCTGAGCAAACAAGGGGAACAAACTTGTCAAAAATTGTGGGAAACTGTGTTTCTGGAGTTGGGGTTGGACCTGATGAAGTTGACTGCAATACCCCTGCAGACAATGCTGCTGCAGTCAGTGTGGCTGCAGCAGAACAACATAGAATTTAGCTGTGTTCCTTTCTTGAAGAATCAAATTGAATTGATGTGAGCTTACCTCCAACAGCTACTCCAGCCTGAGTGACTAGACTTGAAGTGGCAACTGCTCCCGCCAACGTGGAGGCCCCACTTAGACCTGCAAGATTGATAGAATACATGGTGGTGAGAATGCGGCAATGTGGAACTATTAAACAGGAATATATATATTCAACGGCACAGACCTGCAGCAGAAGCTCCAGCAACGCCAGCACTGGTAGCTACTCCAGAAGCCGAGGAAGTCGCAGCACCTTGAGCCTAGGGATAGTAGGGATCAAAACAGGAACGGCTGTTAGGAACTAAGAGAGAAATGTGGCGGGGCATTTGAAATCGAGACCATCAAATCCGAAAGGCAAATAACTTACAGCTGAAGTCGCCATTTCGGCCACGCCAGGAGGGCCAATAGGACCTCCACCAAATCCAGCAGCACTATTCTCAAGGCCTGTAGGACCACCACCGAATCCGGAAGCACCGTTGGTGTGAGTCAAAAAAGAAGGGTCAATGGCATCCGCAGCTTCTGTGACCAAATCCTGTGCTTCTGCTGGATCGTCGTTACCCCGGAAAGAACGCAACAAACGATTCAAAAGTGAAAATAAAAAGTCTTGGATAGACTTCAAGAAGCTGTCCAGGGCTTCCAAAAATGGAGCCAAAACCGTACACCCAAGCTTATCCACAAAGAACCACAAGAATCCCTCTCGAACAGCGTCTTCTCGTTCTTGATCAGAGTCAAATGACTGCTCACTCTCATCATAACTGCCTTCATCCAATTCATCACCATCATTATCAGTCCCAAGGTCCTAGAATCAAATGGCGCGAGAAATGCTACAGTGCAGTCCTAGCATATGTCCAGAAAAAGGACACCTCTCCAAAAATCCAGGGGCTTCTCCTATCAGGCCTCAAAGTATGTTTACAATCACCAAAACCCAACAAACAATCCAAGAAGATCCTTCATGGGACACACTGAAACAAGCACAAGATGCCATTGGATGGCATCATCTGTTAAAGGGGAGAATCTCTAAACAATTCAGTCAGGAACAAGACCGATATTTGAACATGAAAAAGACCGCAACCAAACGCAACAATGGACTCACATGGCTCACTGGACTCATTGACATTATCTATAAAGAATGGTGGAACTCTGGGACATGCGCAACCAAGACAGACATGGGCACACATGAGAACCAAGTCACAAAGCAAAGAAAGCACAAGCAATCCGACAACCACTCAGTTCTACGAAGCATACCAGCAAGAAGTCCCTGAACATTTGGAATGGCTATTCCAGATACCACTCGAATCGCGCATGCAACTGAATAACAAGTCATCATTCAATTTTTGAACACATGGGAACCTGTGTTACAAGAGAGTCACTACACCAAAGCCCTGGAAACAGGATAGTCGGACATTCCTACCATCCTTTTTCCTTACCCCTCCTACCCCTCAAACTTCTTTACCAACCCCAACTCTCTTCAACAAAGAGCTCGTGATTTGTGGTGAATCATGGCTCTGACCTCAGTGTACAAATCCTTAGATAGCTAACAGGCGTCGCACCCTCTCAGGAGGCCAGTGTGGCCGGTGAGCAGACTTGACTGTGGGAAATACCCGAGCCCTAGCTCGTGGGTAGTCCTCAAGCACATCTCGTCTGAATCCGTTATTAGACGTTCAGTTTTTTTTTTATCAGTCCCAAGGTCCTTCTCTCCCTTTTTCTCCACGCCCTTGGAAGAGTCATCATTTGTGTCTCCTTTCACTTCGACATCCAAAGCCAAATCCAAATCCACTTCCACCACCGTACCATCGCTCTCGCTCAAAGTAGTGCCATCGCCACCGGCAATAAGAAGTTTAGACATGACTAGCTAGTTTGTTACTTGTGGGTTGTTGTTTGTTGTGATGTGCTAGCTTGTGGCTAGGTAGTCCTTTCAATTGACGGCGACCAAGGACTGATGATTGCAAACAAAAAAATGGTAGAAAAGAATCGTCTGGCTAGAGCTATCCAACTTCCAATCGACCTGCAAACCTGGCAGCCGGTCATTGAAAAGTGACAGAAGGGGAGAGAATCGACCCTCAGCAATGCAAAATGACCGTCGAGGGCAAGCTTTAGCTAAATGATGGAGTATAATTCTCCTACTCCGAGTACGGTAAGAAGTGTTTAGTACATTCGTACTGCAAGGTACTTCTTGCATCACTTGGAAACTGGCAACGTCAGGAACGTACTCAATAAATCTGATTCTTCTAAAGGCCGCCAGCAATTAGATGCAGGATTCCTCATTAATTAATCGAGTGAAGGAAGCGAGCCAAAAAATACTACCTTTTTCTAAGATAAGAAGCATGTGCAGTTCGCTGAGACTCATTCCACCAGTACATCGTACCAATAAAACTGAGTTGCAAAATGGTTGAAAAGAAGACGAGGGAAAACACGTGGAAGCCGGACATTGAAAAATGACCGTAAAAGGAGAGAATAGACGCTGCATCACCAGTCATTGTAAAGAATTAGTGACAGTCGTGGGAAAAGTCAATTAAATATTTTAAACGATGGAGTGCGGGAATCTAAATAATTAAGGTGTCTGTTACAGTCGTCAAGGATTATGCACAGTTGTTTGTACTCGTAAGGATTGAAGGAGAAGAGGCAAAAAAGAACGTTGCTGGGACGCCCGATGTTCTTCTGAAAGTCACGCAGCAAGTGTGTATCACCTGTATTGGATGACTCATTAATTAATACATTACATCAAAGGAAAAGATATTCTAATTAAAATTTTGTCTGGGGTACCGGTTCGCAGAGACGCAACGGTCTCATATTTTTGCTTTAATTCATTTGTACTCATCGTTGCCAATCTTAAATGGGGTACTGAGTAGTCTTGTTGCCAGCAAGGCATTAATTTGCCATTGAAGTTAGAGAGGTCAGTTAAGAAAGTATTGGTGGTGCGTCACGAGTCGAGTCATAACTCAGCCCACCAATGTTCTGTACTATTTAAAATAGAGTATTCTGCAACCGCCCAACCACCCAAAAGGATGTTGAAGAACGGCCATTGACTGTGACAGCGGTGCCTTTTAAAAGTTAAGCCAGCGGAGCTGTGTAACCTCGGCAGAAAGGTTTCAGTGCAGAAGCAGATACCCCTATAGCTAGCTAACTAGAAGCAGACACCTCTAGTGCTTACCGGTAGCTAGTGCTTAACTTGTGCTTAGCTAGCTAGAAGCAAATTCCCCCTAGCTAGAAGCAGATTCCCATAGCAAGCTAGAAGCAGACACCCCTAGCTAGCTAGAATACCAGTTATATAGCTTTCGCTGGCTTTAGAGTTTTTCCTGGTAGAAGCAGATCCCCCTACTAGGATGGATGTAAATTGCTTTAGCTGGTTTGCACCATGCTAGCTAGGATACTTACTTAGTTTTTGCTGACTTATTTGTATTCTAACCCTACCCTTATACCTGCAGGGACCACCGTAGCAGGAAAAACAATTAAAGGGGTTGAGGGCTCTGGCAGCAAGACTGCCGAGGTAATAAGTCGTTACTCTAGCTACTAGCTAGCTAGCTGGCTTCTCGGGCGGAAAAGTCAGGATGTTAGAAAGTTAAATTACACACTTGGCAGCTGTCGTGGTCTGGGAGTTCGATTCCCCAGTATGACATTTTTCCATTTACAACATGGTGTCATCAAGGGTGAGGAGAATGGACGCTACGAGCAGACTGCTAGGGAGTGTGTGTACTGGGTAGAGACCAGGTTGAGCCCCTGTTTGGTCCTGGCAGGGAAGGTACAGCTTAGCATGGGAGGGTCCACCAGGAGAGTGTAGCTCCATGCGTAAGGGTACAGTTTAGAGCTCCCAAGTGAGAATTCTGGGAGGGTGTTAGAAAGTTAAATTACACACTTGGCAGCTGTCGTGGTCTGGGAGTTCGATTCCCCAGTATGACATTTTTCCATTTACAACATCAGGATTTCTGAACCAACGGGTTAGGGATAGGGCCACTCACACTGGTGTAAAATGCACCAAAATCCGGACTTTTGCTGAACGCAGGGGAGGAAGCCAGAGGATCTGCTGACATACGGCACTGGAGATCAAAACAAGCATGACCGATGTCTGCCACCAACCGGTATAACTGCTTGTGCAAAACACCTAAGCCGAACGGGTACCAGGTACCATGCACGAAGCGCTGGTCATGGTGTCTATTTAGTATTTATTTCCATTGTCATGTACAGCGATCGAGCCGAAGGCATGCAGCAACCGCACATGATCAGCAATGCATCGTCGATCATGCTTCCCTCCTTTGCTCTCCTCCCAAATGCTGATAGAGCATCAGTCTCATCGCATTCATATATTGACCAATAGATCCTACACAATACTCTTGGGATAAAAACTCGAGAGACAAACTGAACGTGACAACAACGATGAATGACAGCAATGACTCAACTCAAAGGATAGCTTGCAGCGAGGATGCGTGCAACCAACACCCTTCTATCCGTGCATCCGTCGGTACGAGGCCATCTGCAGGCTATATTCTCGCACTGACAGAGCCATCGAGTGAATTCGGAGTCTCGGAACATGTGGCCGAGGAAATTAACCGGACGGAAGACCAGCTACGGCTGCAGGAACGGTCGCACGCAGTATCAGGCATGGCGGAAGCTCAGGAGGCCAGAGTACACACCCCTTTCGAACCTAGATATCCTGCTGTCACTCATTCCTCTGCAAGAAATCAGAAGCTGAAGCAGGCTTGTGCTCGACGCAAATCATTGGGTAACTCCACCACGCCCAGTCGCGGGGACAGGTTGCTACGGGCGTCAACCGGGAGTGGAGACCTGATCGAAGAAGTGCTCCGAGAAAGGGACCGCATGGCAAGAGAATGGGGAGAGGAACACCCTGATGAAGGGAATTCAAGCAGTTGCCAACAAGAGCAAGAACAACCCAACCAGCCAGTCATTGGAGCGGTTTCTGTTCCCGGAATCGGGGTGGAATCGGCCCACGACGAGGCTCAAGACTTTCACGAGATGCACCATGACGAGGAGGACAATTGTCCAAACCTCCTCATCGAAGCAACCTTGGTTGAAGAAGCTTCGACAGAGTTTGCCACCTCTGCGCCATCCTTGTCAGACATAGAATCTGGAAATCTACCAACGTTGGCAGAAGCAAAAGCCTTGGATGACAAGGAAATGGCAACTAGCTGTCTCAGAAGCAAAACTGGAAAGCTCATCATCGCGCTTGTGCTGCTTACAATGACTGTAATGGTTGTTGTATTGACTGTTGGAATGTCCATGAGGAGAGAAACTACGGGCTCTACTTCTTCGTTTCCATCCATAGCTCCGACATCATCGTATGTCCAGAAACTTGCAAGAGATCTGAACTTGACTGATGCAACAATGTCTACAATCTCCCAGGATTTAGAATCTCCCCAAGCACAAGCACTGAAATGGCTCATTCAAGATCCAAACTACCCCAGCCTGTCTCTCCTTCAGAAAACACAACGATTCCCTCTGGCTGTCCTGTACTATTCCACTCAAGGTCAGAATTGGACAAACTCCACAAATTTCCTGGACTACCAATCAAGAGAGTGTTCGTGGCACCTTTCTGCTGGGCCTGGCACTTGTTATGATGGAATCATATCTACAATATACTGGGATGGCAACAATCTGAATGGTACAATACCACAAGAAATTGCTGTTCTAAAAGATTCTCTATCAGTTCTGTCCCTTTCGGCGAACAACCTGAAGGGAGCAATTCCTTCCGAGTTGGGTCTCATGAGTTCTATTTTCCGGCTAAGCGCGAAGGACTGTCAACTATCCAACACTCTCCCAACTGAGCTTGGAGGTTTGTTTTCTTTGGTGATGTTGGACTTTCGAAACAATTCCCTCTCCGGTACCATTCCTAGGGAGCTGGCAGCCTTAGATACCATCCATTCTGTGGAATTGTCGGCGAATGCACTTACGGGATCAGTTCCAGCTGAGATGATTCGTCAACCATCACGGTTCCACGTTGATTTATCAAACAATCAGCTTTCTGGGTCTATTCCAACTGAGTTCAACACCACCAACAGGCTTGAAGCACTGCTACTGGGCTCAAACAATATCCAAGGCACGATTCCGTCCGAGATTGGATTTGCTACATCCATGGGGCGTTTGGATCTCAGCTTTAATGAAATCTCAGGACAAATTCCCAGTGAGATCCAAGCATTGACTGGGCTCTCTTCACTGCTTGTTGGATCGAATATGATTTCAGGGGAACTGCCTACTTCTCTCGGCCTCATGCATGAGCTGTGTGAGCTTGATTTTAAAAACAACCGACTACAAGGAACAATGCCGCCGTCACTTACAGGCTTGTGTTTCGGAGAACAATCCATTACACCATCCGAGAATGCCACTCATACAACCGTCCTCGGGGTGGCTGTGTTGGAGGCTGAGTTGCTAAATGAAATCATTGGATTATTGGAACGGATAGGCAAGGAAGCTTCAAGCATTCTCACAAAGTTCGATGGATTGGAGGATGTTGTTGTGGGAGTTCTGCAGCAAAGATATGAGCTTGATGATTCCTACATCTGGTTGGATCTGAAGTTTGCCATTCAATTCTCAATCGGTATGTGACCAGGCACTGTTCCTGACTTTTTATTTCTGTTCTCCTAACTTGAAATCTCTGCTGTTCTGCTGCAGGACATCTTCCGTCAAAGGCAATGTTGACTAATGCCTTGTTTGGCTCACCTGGTATATTCTTTGACTATGAGTTTGACTCAACGAAGAGGGCTCCAATTGGTGTCTTTCAAGCTAATGTGCAGCCATTTCAGTTTGACATATCCAATAATGCAATCTCAGGCTCGTTGCCTCCATCCTTGTTTGCCAACATCCCAATGATACACCATTTCAATGCGGGATCAAATTCCCTAACAGGCATAATTCCAACTGAAGTTGGCGCTGCATCCACCATGACAATGCTATCTCTTGCTCACAATAAGATTGAAGGATCCATCCCAAGTGAACTTGGGCAATTGGGAGCCCTGACCATGCTTGATCTTTCTCACAACATGCTCTCCAATCAAATTCCACAAGAATGCCGCAACCTCAGGAGTCTCCAGTCTCTGAATCTGGGCAGTAATAGAGTTGTTGGGACGCTTGATGCTGTTTTCCAAGGAAGGTACATAAACGAGACTAATGCAATGCCTCGTGCCAGAGTCCACGGCAGCACAGCCGGAGCGGCACTATGCCATATTGATGTATCCAACAATTCTCTTTCCGGCACTCTGCCCACTGAGGTGGGGTCCTTATGCCTGAGGGATGTCTACACTGGAGACACAACGCTGACAATGGCATTGCGTATCGAGTATGACTTTTGGCATTGGATTGTCCCTGGTATGCCTGATGAGGACGTAATCGAAACGCTTCAAAATCAGACGTCCCAATTTCTGGGGAACCTATTCGGTAGAAACTTTCCTGACTTGCAATCGGTGCATCTTCGGTATTTGGATGGCTCTTTTGGTAGCAATGAGACCCACACATCACTTTCTCTGGACTTTTTGGTGGCTGTTACTACCGACGATTCACGTAAGTGGAGGATGCCTTGAAGCGGCTGACTCGCGATTGACGAACAGAAGATCTTCAGCTCACGATCCTGTCTTCTTTGCAGCAATGTCCATTCAGGATCTCGTTCGCGTGCTCGGTGACGAAGGTGCTGTACAAGATTACATCAGGTACTACATCAACTCCTATGATCTCCTCGGTTCAAGGTTTGATGGTATTACAAGTGTTGCTTTCCTGGTTGATGAAACGGTGGACCCACTTGCTACACTACCACCCGTTACCCTTGACGTCTCTTTCAATAACTTGTCGGGGAAAATTCCGTCCGAGCTGGCATACTTGAGCACTCTGGACTCACACGTTAATCTACTTGGCAACATGTTTAGTGGGGTATTGCCTATACAATTGTGTCCATGGCACTGCGACAGTCGGCACAAGAATGCATCCGAGTCGAGTGGGAATCTTATGGTGGACTGTCAGCAAGTGGTGTGCGATTGCAATTGCTCGGACTTCTAAAACAGCACGATCGAATCCTTTCCTTTGAATTGTGGTTTGGTGGACAGACGCAAGCGAACTATATCAGAGAATCATTCGTGATATTTAGGCTATTTTAAAATAGCAAAGCAACCTTTCTATGCTCCTAGCTAGTTAGTCTTAATTAAAGAGGCTCCACAGGACGACCATGAGGACGACTGGGCTCCCAGCTAACCTTGCACGAGCAGTGGATGATGGTGAGCCCCCTTCAGTCTCGTCTGCCGCGCTTCCTGTCTTGTGGCTCAGTTCCTTGGATTCCGCGTCTCCCACAGTTGAAACACCACTTTTTTTACGTCCATCATCATCAAAACCGTCATCACCGTCGTCATCACCGTCGTCATCACCGTCGCCATCACCGTCGCCATCACCGTCGCCATCACCGTCGCCATCACCGTCGCCATCGCCGTCGCCATCACCGTCAAAGCCATCGTCGTCGTCCAATCCACCAATGTCCGGATCCCGGGTATCAAAACCAAAATTACCAGGTGCACCCATGTCCAATAGCGAACTCATTCCTTCGTGAATAATGCCTTCCACAAAGTAATCCACGTCGACTCCTTCCGTGCTGAACAGAATAATGGAATATGACTTGGCTTCTGGCAGAATAAAGGCATCCGTGGCAATGCCAAATTCGGATCCGTCATGCACCATGCCATTGGTCCAATCGAGTTGTTCAAAGGGGTGCGGCCAGCCCATTGTCGCTTTTTTCTCATTATTAAGGTAACCCCAGGAGAGCGCAAATTCACAGTCCTGTTCGGATATACGAGTGCCCGTTTCATCCTCGGCTTGGCAGCCAAAGACATACTCCCACGCCGTTTCGTTGGACCACAACGTACCAACGCCATAGGAGTCTACCAACAGGTCGGCATAGGCCGCCAAATCTTGAATGGAGGAATGCAATTGTCCATCGGCATAATTGGCCCAACAGTAGTGTCCCACATCGGTCCAAGATTCCGTCGCATCGTCGTACGGATACGTGGGCATGGCGACAATGGTATCATTGGATAGATCGGTGTGGAACCATGCCGTTTGATTCATGCCCACCACAGCAAAGACATTGTCCTGTGCATAGTCGGGAAAGGCTTGTTCCGTCAGATGCTCTACCAGAGCCGCAATGTATCCCACGGCTACATTGGAATATTCTTCTCGTTGACCGGGTGGGTAACTGGCATTCCATATCCCTCCAACGTCTTGCTCGGCGAGAGAGTACCAGTGGACGTTGTATCCATCACTCTGTCCGACCGTCGTTTCCGTGTCTTTATCGACTAGTAAATCCTCGTAAAACTGTACCACATCATCAATGGGACAGGTTGGATTTCCCGCCACTTCCACAATGTAATTGACACCGGTGGGACCATACGAGACTTCCACGTCACCGGCAGCCCTCGGTAATCCTCGTACCATGGAGGATCGGTGTGTGACGATCATGCGCCACGTGACGGGAATATCGGGGTAGGCAGGATTCCGACAGGCCGTATTGACACTACCATCCGCCAGAGTGGGTCCAGTATCATTAAAGACATTGCAAATGTCATCGTCCAACGACGACAGGAGACCTTGTTCGAGCAACGTCCCCACGGCGGCTCCTGTAAATGGCTTGGAGAGCGACGCCAGCTGAAACGCCGTGTCCGTTTCCATGGGAGGCGAATCATCGCTGGATGCCGTCAACCCGTACGCCCCCAAAACGGGGCCGTCCATTCCAGGGCCTCGAAACGCATACGCCGCGCCACGAATCTTGGCAGCTTGCAACTCACTGGCAATCTTGCTGTGAAACGCAGCGATCTTGTCTTCCGTAAGACCAAACACTGGACGTGATGATAATGATAGCAAGAACAATAAGGACCAGAAAGCCACTGCGAGAGTGGAAGGAAGAGGGTTTGTCATGGTCAATGGAGGCTCAAAGTGTTTTCGAATTTTGGAGGGGTTATTAAAATTTTGTGAGAATGTGAGAAAGTCATTCGCACCGGGCCCTCGTTGAACTTCCGAATGCTCTGCATTGTCCGTAAACGCCACTTCAATTAATTTTGACAATTGCAAAAGATGTGAAATACATTTCACTACATTTCACTAATCTTAAATGAAACTTTAGTTTCACGAAACATTGGAAACAGAAACGTGAAATAGAAGCTACCTTTACTCATCTCCGGACATCGTTGCAGGATCTTGAGCGGGATTTTTAGTCGAGAAATGAAATGCCACAACAATGTCTAATCAGGCCCATGCCAAGCACTAATTCAGGCCCATGCCTCGTATGCATATACCGGTATACGCGAGCTCTCTATAAACCAGCCAGGGCTGTGAAACAGGAATCTAGATGGGGCCAGTGGTTGTGGATTCGATTCGATTCACTGCAGCGCCGGGGCAAATCAAGTGCCGGCTGATGCCCATGATTTTGTTTTCTCCCGGTGCAGGGATCAACCAATGTACGTACCGGTAAGGATTCGATTCCAGTGGGGCTAGCTATGTATAGCCATTGTGCACGTTGCAGTGGAGCGATACCAAGTCACCAAGTAGAATCTATTCTTGTGATACACAAACTAACTGCTTCTCACAACTCATGACGCCCAAAAAAGAATGGGGGAATCTTTCATGCGGAGGTTCACTACACCATCTTCCACCAATCCACTGGGGGCGGCCGTATATAATATACAATGATGTCATACATGATGAGAATTCTATAGTCATTAGTAAGATCAGAGCATCTGCTCTACCAGCAAGCTAGCTAGTAACGAGAACTATCCATGCCGAGGCTAAGGTTGCTACAACTCATTTCGTTGTCATCATAGTCAGCATGCTCCTCGACAGTAAGTCCATTTCTGCCATAGGTGTATGGCGTGTAGGCTGCTTTCGTTTCTTTCAGCTGCTTCTGGAGTCGCCAGAGAATGTCGTCCTGGAAGCGCCCATGCTGGTCACTCTTTTTGCTTGGTCGCCTTTCCGATACTACCACATGTTTTCGGACTGTTGGAGTCTCTTCTTTTCGAACTGTTGGAGTCTCGGTTGGGGCGTCTTCTGTGTTTTCTTCGTGGGGTTCAGAATCGATACCCATCAAACGCAACAACTCCTCCAAGTTGAAACTATCCAGTCCAGCCATTGCCTCCTCGAGTTCATCCACGTCAATTTCAAGCATTGCTTCGATATCCTCTTCCGCACTCTTGCTTCGGTTGAGGATTGCCATGACTAACTGATTGTTCATTGTCATTTCCTGTGGTTGGTTGGGTGGGGAAAGGGTTCTTCTTGTTTCTGTGCTTTGTGAATTGTGAGGGTTTGGATGAAACACTGATGGTGCTGTGCTGCAGCCTCCAGACAGAGCCACTCAAGGATAGATCTCTGCAGTATCTTACAGGAGCTCGCGGGGCCTAAAACATCGTACTGATGAGAGACCAGAAATGACTCCTACCGTACCATGGAGCTGCCAGGTACTCCTACCGGTAAGCAGATCTTATTAGTGTGCTATCCTTCGAGGAACTCCCTGCCTCCCGGAAATACCCCTGCTTTCCTTTCAAGCCAAAGGGAAAAGGAGAGGAATTTGAGGAAAAGGAATTATGGTAGTGCCTCACGTAGAATTAAACTGAGTCACAATTAGTGACTAAGTAAGTCACGCTCAGGACTGGTGTGCCCCAATTGGAAATTTTCAAGGAGTTGGGGAATTACTTTGCTGGCCTTGGATTGTGACCACTCTGGACGGAGTGGAGGAATGCAGGAATAGGAGTACTAGTAGCCGAATAGCACCCAGACTAAAAGAGCCCAAAGCAAGTTTCGACAATGACAGACTTGCAGAGAAGGTCACTTTCTTCACAGAGATTTAAAAGGACAGAGCTACAGCAAAGCGGAGCAGGAATAGAAGACTAAGATGCAGACAGTTCTCTGCAAGGAGTACTTGGCTTGAACCGGTACCAGGTACAAGCCAGTTTGGTGCGGAGGCACTTGGAGCCCAAAAAGTGTGCAACGTGGGCACGGGCAAGAGGAAAAAGATCCAGCCGAGCCTGGCATTGGGTCACGATGGGTTTAATAAATTTTTCTCTTCTTGATCTTTGGGTCATGGCCTGGGTCTGAAAGGGGAAGTACCTTCTAACTAAGTTTTTACTGTCTTTCAATGGTGCCATCTTTAAAAAGAGGATAAAATAAGATTTATTTAATGATTTGGGCCACACTTTTCGACTGAAACCAACGAACACAAAGCGCGAACAGGTCTTCTCTTTGCATGTTGCCTTGCCACGCTTCGACCACGTACCGTTTGCATGTACAAATAGCTGTACAAATCACAAATGCCAGCGTTCAGTTAGCCTGCTGGTCGAGTCTCATGCCCCCTCGAACAGATGTTCAAGAGGTTGGTGGTGGTGAGGAACTGGTACCAGTACCTGCTAGCTAGTATCTAGGTACCGGTAGCTATCGGTAGCTGCAGGTCGAGTCTTGATCATGCCCCCTTCGAACGGATGTCCAAGAGGTTGGTGGTGGTGAGGAACTGGTACCTGCTGGCTAATATCTACTCAGGTGTGTCGCGGAAAGGACATAAATGCATTGGGTAGCTTTACAAGGGCAATAGAGATGCGGGCATCATTTGAGAGTAGGAAAACTGTGTTTTGCTGGCAGCCATGCACTTTTTCGAAAAACAAATGAGGTGCTCTTGATCTCTTCCCCTAGTTTTGCTCCATATCGTTCCTGTCCTCCTCCCTTGCCCCCTCTCCTTCTTTGGTTTCGATGTTGCCATGCTTGCCCCCTCGATTGTTCGGCTCGCATTCCTGCATCCTGCCCTCCTCTCTCTGCACCCCATCCTCGCATAGTTCCCTCCAAGCCATATTACTTCCCACTTGAAAGATCAAGGGAACATGTGTCAATCCAGCTACTGGTACCTGTGATCCTGGTGTTGCCAAGGAATCAATGGATTGCGTCACAATACACCAAATGTCAATGTGCCCGACATAATGGTTGCCTGGCTTCAGTCGAAACGAAACGAACGATTGCATCCTGTCAGACAATGGACCAACTGTATTCTTCCATTTGTCATACCGCACACAGCAACTTTTAAGAAGGGTTGTACGTTACCTTGCTTGTTCAAACCAACCAACGGTCCAAGAGCGACGAATCGAATCTATCGTAGCAGCTGCAAGACTAGAGAATCGGCAACTCGGGCTCCAACAAATTGATTGAAGACACCCACCAAAGCTTCCCCAGAAATGCCAAACACACCCATGCCAGAAGCCAGAAGACAACAGGCGTGGACTCGAATCATAGGGTGGCGAGCCTCAAGCCAGGTGTCTCATTGTGGGTTTGTCTCTTTCCTTGTGGTGCGCTGTAACAATAGAACAACGCCCACAGGCCATCGCCATCGACAAGTTTTGCACTACCTCGACGATCGGCTCAAGGCAAAGAAACCATAGAATGACAAGGCAAAGAAACCATGCAGAGCGAGCAGCTTGTGGTGGCTTCAACTTGCGTGCGGGCCCGGTGTCTTCAAAACGCACTGGACACTTTCTTCAATTCAGATGACACTGATTGGTTGGACTTCACTCATCTCCGGACAAATGTTGTTGAGCGGGAATTTTAGTCCAGAAATGCAAACAAACAAAAGAGAGCCCAGACTGAATCTAGCTTCGTAATCCAGCCCATGCTGTCAAACTGGTATTCTGCTGGGATGGCGCTTTACGAATATTCTGCGGTGCCTGTGCTGCGGGAAGAGGTTGCTGGAAATCAAGGAGTGCTGCATGGGGCTCATGATTTTGGTTGCTCCCTGATGAGCAAGTATCAATCAAGGATTCCAGTGCTGGAGCTTGCGCTTGTGGTATTTCCAGTGATACGGTGTGTTGTGGTGGCTCCAGTGCTCTGGAGCAGGTCGTTGTGGGAATCCAGCTCTGGGGCCAGCCACGCTTCTGGATCTCGGTGGTAGACTGTCTTGGGTGACTGCCATCTACAGACTAGAGATTGTGTGTGGGGCCCAATGTCGTAAGCGGCTATAGCCACCTAGAAGAGGAGGAGCGATACTTAGGGAATTGAGTCTAGCTAGGTCCAGCATAGCGATCACAGCCCACCACCAACCAAGTCACCAAGTCGAATCCATTCTCTTCCTATGAATATGGCACCACTCTGCGATGATGGGCTCCATTCGATTACCCGGATCACACGACCTGGGCCGACAGCGACGACTGTTACGATTGTCCGAGCACTCTTGCAAATTGGTGTGGCTCCCATTCTCGTACTTTTCAATGTAACCGCTCTTGCTCCTGAAGACATCGCTATGAAATCATACCGAATGTGCCAGGAAAGCATGATCTCCGACGGGGACCACAAACAAACTGCCTCTCACAACTCGTGCCACTCAAAAGGAATGACTCCAAAAAGACGATCTCTATTACATGCACCTTGTCGGAGGTTCACTACACCGCCGTCCAATCCACACGAGCAAACGAGGACATGCACTGGTGAAGGCGTGTGTATAACATACATGATGAAACATTTTGTAGTCATTAGTAAGACCAGAGTATCCGCTCTACTAGTAGCTAGTAATAAGGACCATCCGTGCTGGTGCTGAGCTGGCTGGTCTCATTGTCATCATAGTCAGCCTGCTCCTGCCCCCCATCGACAGCGAGTCCATTTCTGCCATAGGTGTATGGTGTGTAGGCTGCTTTTGTTTCTTTCAGCTGCTTCTGGAGCCGCCGGAGAATGTCGTCCTGGAAGCGCCCATGCTGGTCACTCTTTTTGCTTGGTCGCTTTTTGGATAGTGCATGTTTTTGGACTGTTGGAGTCTCTCCTTTTTGGATTTCTGCTGTCTCTCTTGGGGCTTCTTCTGCGTTTTCTCTGTGAGGTTCGTCATCGAGACCCATCAAACACAACAAATCCCCCAAGTTGTCAATATCCAGTCCAGCCAATGCCTCAAAGTCATCCACGTCAAATTCAAACACTACTTCGCTATCTTCTTCGTCTTGTTCGTCTTGTGCTACCTCTTCTTGTGCTACCAGCACCTCTGCTTGTGCGACCTCTTCTTGTTCTTCTTGCGTGTCACGAGGTGCACTGAACACAGCAGTCTCGATAAATTCCGCAGTCTCTGAGAATTCTTCAGTAAGGCTCATTGCGGAGGTTTCATCTAGATCCTGCTTATTGGGTGGGGAGTTGCTCTTTTCATGCTTGGTCAAGTGCAGCAAGGCAGACAAGAGACGTGCGGTCTTCTTGTTCATTTTCATCTCCATGCTCTTTCCGCTAGAGGTGGTGGTGGGGGCACTTTTGTTTCTGTTGAGGCTTGCCATGGCTAACTTATTGTTCATTGTCATTTCCTGTGGTTGGGTGGGAGTTGTTCCTCTGTTTTTCTTGTGTCTGTGCTTTGTGAATTGTGAGGTTGGATGTTGGATGAAACACTGATGGTATAGTGCTGCTGCATCCTGATCAGACAGTGCCAATCGAGCATAGATCAGTGCATCCTGGGTACCAGTACCTTCCAGGATTAAGCAGGCTGAGAGACACACACGAGAGACTAAAACAAGTTTCCAGAGTACCTCTATGCTTATACCGCACCGATAAGATAACTCTTTTCTGAGTGGAGTACTGAAAGTATCTTTTTTAAAAAGGATTCATCAACAGCCACACTGAATCATTATCTTACAAGCAGCCCAAACTCAGTATCTTTCATATGTCATAGCCACTAGCAGCTATTGTCACTTACCCTAATACTAACCAAGCCCTCAGACAAAGCCGAAGAAGGCAAAAGCGCAGCTAATGAACGATTGGATTTGGATTTGTTTGAGTCGGAGAGCGTCCTAATGCTTCCCAGCGCCACGTTCTTGTGTCTCAGTCTTTTGCTCAAGCTAACAAAGAATTAGTCGCAATGATGAGCTTCACGTTGGATGCTTCAGGAGGACTGACTGGGATGTTGCTGATGTTGGATGGCTCTGGTGACAATATCCAAATCTCAGTACTCAACATCTATCTCGGATGTTCTTAATATCAAGGGAGCAATGTAGAGATGTTAATTAAGATAGTACCATCAAGCATGTCATGGCGCGATTGGACGAAACCACATTTATAATCCCTTTCCCCACCCTCACGAGTCCAATACCTAAATAAATTTTAAAAATAGATCTTTTGTGCCCCAGTCTCAGAGATTTATTTACAGGTCCATGGAGTAAACCTGTTCTGCTGAAGAATCCACGACTTGCCAGTTTAGCGTTCGTACTCAGGCGTGTCGCGGTATGGATCCAAGTCTGTGCCGTACAATCGTTCTGATACGCTTGGGCTCCAACAATTGAAGACACCCACCAAAGCTTCCCCAGAAATGCCAAACACAGCCATGCCAGAAGACAACAGGCGCGCACTCGAATCCTGGGGTGGTGAGCCTCAAGCCAGCAGCCTCCTTGTGGTTTTGTCTCTTCCTTGTGGTGGGTTGTACCAGTGGAACAACGCCCACAGGCATCGCCAACGAAAAGTTTTGCACTACCTGGATGATGGCTCAAGGCAAAGAAACCATGCAGAGCAAACTCAGCTCAGTGTCTTCAAACCGACATTGGGCGCTTACTTCGATTCAGAAGACACGGATTGGCTGTGCAAGCGCGGAACACGGACGATTGTGTGGTCGAGAACCTCCCTGATTTTTGTCCTGACATCCTACTAATGTCTGCTACAACGTGGTTTCAGAACGCGTTGAACTCTCGCAGTACTAATATAATAGCGCCCAACTGAGCATTGCCCTTGCTCGAGAGCTCCCGGCATTGAGGCCCTCTTGATCTCTATCGCTAGTCTTCGCCCTTGATGCATTTTACGTCTTCCTTCCCTTCCCTTTTCCTCCTCCTGTTGACTTGTGCAATTGGCCTGCAATCCTAATTGTCCAGCTCCCGCCCTTGCACCTTGCCATGATCCTCTGGGACCCATTCTCACCCATAGTCCCCTCTAACCCAACTTCGTTTCGAATGCATAGCTCTTACTTGAAACCCCATCCTCCCATCAGTAGCGTAGCCATGACCACGAAGTAGCTTGGGACCACAAACCAACGACCAATCCAATCCACATTGGCATGGCTTCTGTCCTTTGTTGGATCAAAGCGATTTACCCTATGTTCCTGGGCTGGTTTCTCTTCTTCCTCTGGTTCTGATTGGGCCTTGCCACGCAGTTTGCGAAACGGAGCCATGACTCGGTAAAAACTGGCACCAATCCTCCCATGGAAGCTTGTCCCAGACAAGAAGTCGTCCTCATCCTGTTCCAAGGATGTTCGTTTATTGGCATGCACGGTTTCATATCCCAGGACCGACTTGTGCATGGACGACACACCCATATCATCCCCCGCGAATGTGCCCCAGGAGTTGCTATTATTGTTATTGCCCGGTGATTTTTGCAACGGCGGCCCCTGCTCTAGATCGATTTCGTTTTCTTCCTCTGCATCGTGCCCCGAAAACTTTAGTATTTCCTTTTCAGCCGCTCTCCGCTTGCTGAGGATGCTATCGCTCGATATGGCACTGTGTTTGGTGCTTTCTCGACTGGTCATGATACCACCGAGTAGGCTGGCGTGGCTCTCTCGGGGTCTGTAGCTGTTCCTGGCCTTGTCGCTGATACCATTAACGACGATTTCATCGTCCTCGAAAAATTCGAGTTCGGCACGGAGCGTTTCCAATTGATCTTCCAGTTTCAGCCTTTCCGCAGCTCGAGCATCCAAGGGCCCCTCGTGGTGGTGCATGACAGATGCCGAAACGACCTGAACGTCCCTTACCACTTTTTTTGGGTGACAGGGCAAGCATAGTTTGTTGACTTGGGCCCCCAAGCGGGTGGTGCTGCTGTACGAGAACCATGTAATGAGCATGACCGATGCCAGGTAACTAATGTTGACCAACATGAATACTTCTGTCCAAGTAATATCGGCCGTATCGGGCATTTCAACCGTCTCTCGAAAGGCGAGCGCACAGAGCAGGGACGTAATGCCCAATGCGACACTTTCCGGTAGCTCGGGAATCCAAAATGCCATGAATCCAATCAAGTTGATGAGAATGGCCGGTAGAATGAGCCGCATGTAGGTGGTAAAGGGCCGTCGGACAAAATTGAGATTGTAGTGGACGACTTGGACATTGTTGCTTGCACTACCACTCGTCGTCGTCTCGTTGTTGTTGTCCCCGTAAATGGCGTGCGTGGTTGCGTAATGAGGATCACTTTCAATGACTTGAAAACCAAAACTCTGGTCCAACGTGACCCCCTTGGGAGCTCCCAAATCGATGGAACAATTGTATGTGTCAAAGGGGAAATTGCGTAGCTCCTCCGTGGTAGAGCACAAGAATTGTGCATTCATGTTGGTTTCCATAATGACGGTTCCGTCGTGCGTGAGCATGGCCGGTGCCGTGTACAATTCCGTGTGCATGAAATCATTGGCAAAGTAGAGTCGTGGCGTCCAGATTTGTTGCGGATCAATGGGCAAATCATCGTCATAGACAATGGGATGCCATCCCAGTCGAGGATCGTGCCATTTCATGCGCAGCCAAAAGACGGCTTCGAATTTGCCATCAAAAGGGTCCATTTCGGTAATGGTAACGCCAAACAATCCTGTGGATACTTGGACTTGTTCGTAGGGTGGAAATGTGGGATCGTACCCCGCCAGTAGATTGCTAATGAGATATCCCGCCCGATCTCCCGATACAGTCAAGGCTTCCGCTTGTACGGTCATGGAATCGGGTGGCAATCCCACTTGGGACTGGATGGCACCGGTGGAATTCAACCCCGTCTTTTGGACATTCCGTACAATGGTCCCAATGGCTCTCCAAATGCCCAAATTGGGATAATGTACCAATTGATCAACGGTAATGAGAATTTTGTGTTGGGCGAGTAGCTCGGGATAGACATTGTCCCATCCAGTGGTGGTGACGGCCGTGTATTCGGAATCCGTCAGGACATCTTCCGCCACGAGTAGTATCTTTTTGGCAATGTGATCCGAGACGGTCATGATGACATCGGGGAGTGGATTGAAGAGGAGCGTGGATTCCATTTCTTCGCGTGTGGCATTGTCATAGAGACTCCAAAGTATTTGAACCTCCGTTTCGGGACAAGCTTGTTGGAAGGCTGCCAATGCCAAATCAACTCGGTACGTTTGGGGCGAAGAATCTCGTCCGGCACTATCGAGTTTGGCAACTTTGAGCGGTGATTTGGCTCCCTTGAGTCTACAGAGTTCCTTGCCATTGCTTTCCGCAACCTTGTATTCGTCCCATTGAAAGTACAAGTAGAGAAACTCGTTGGGATCCGTGAGATGGTGTTCTGTCAGATTGAAACCGCGTCGATCGAGTGGATCTTCCTTGGCATGAAAAAACGCCATGCCCTTGCGTAGTAAATTGGCCACCGGTGTCCAATCACTTTCCAATCCGACTCCCACGGTAATGACGAGCGTTTCATTGAGGGCATCTCCCGCAATTTCTTCGACCATTTGCAGGGCAGCCAAATGAAATTCACGGGTCCACCATATTACACCCTCGGTAGAATCGTATCCCGGTGGACAAATGATTTGGGGGCGGTGGTGCAGGGTTTCCATTCCCGCATCGATAAAGGGTTTGTACCAATTGAATTCATTGCCGCAATCTCCACCCAAAAAGAAAATGTGTTGGAATTGAAACGGCACGCCACGACGGAAATTCGTGGGGTGGACTACCGGTACCACCACCGTAGTTTCAGTTGTTGTATTTGGGTTGGAGGTAGCATTATTGGAGGAGGGCTGGGTGATTATGGAAAAGGTCGTAGCTAACTCACGTTCTTTCGTTCCTTTGTCTTCCTTTGCAGGCAGAGAAAGTTCGGCACACTTGACCGTGGTTCCATCGCCATCGCCATCAAGGGATGATTCTTGGACTGCCGAAGCCTCTGCCGCAGCAACCAAGAAGGGCGTCTCCAGTACTCCAAGCCAGCAACCGACAAGGAATAGCACCATCCATGGCAATGCGTATGGACGACCACGGCTGAGGCTGCTGCCAACTCTCATTTTCAAGGTTAAGTCTCTTGGGTATACCTTGGGTAGCTAGATATAGATAGATCGATCGATAATTAGATAGATAGATGCTTTCAGTTCAGAAGTGCTGTTCGAATATTCCCAGCACAATCGCCGGTATGCATGCATTCATACAGCTACAGTACGTCTTCCGCCTTTCATTAGCAAAAACAAGAATGTTTTAGAACGGAATGCAATGAAAGCGCTGCCGCATGACAAAAAATAGAAGATACTGTAGAAGATGGCTTGGTTTTTGCCATGAGGTCTGAGGGCTCACTGATTACTGGTACTGCCAGTGCTATCTAAACATCTAAACGTGTACCAATACAGGTTCTAATTAAATACTCAGTATTGGAGTAGGATTTACCTACAGCAGCTAAGCTTTTGGTACCGGTACTTATGGAACCCGGTTTAAAGGGTACTCAATCGGACTCGGAGTACAACTGAATTCTTATCAAGGCGTCTTATTAGTTAGACATGTAGCGCACTTTAGACAGGCACAGCTGTACTACCGGTTAAAGGTAGGTAGCACGGTCACAGGAAGACATTATTAGGTAGAGGGGTCACCATAAAACTCCAGACTTGGATATGAGAAACTCCACTATAAGAAAGCGAGCCCTGAGATTTTAGAAAATGTTAAGAAATTCTTCATACTGAAATATCACAGACTGGTAAGAAAGCTTCCCAGTATTGAGACCTCAAAGCATATGAAATACCACTTGTCTGATATCATGAAAATGCTTCAAACTTGTGCCTCAATATGCAAAAATTCTGCAGGGACAGTGATCACCATCTCTATTTGTTTCAAACCAATTCACGAGGCCTGAGCAACTTGGACGAAAAGGGCCAGGTGCACTGACTGGGGTATCCAAGTACTGCTCTGTTTGACCTCTAGAGAAGCATAGTAAGAAAGTCTTCTATGCTGAAATTGGCTTGTTTTGTAAGAAACAATCTGAGGGGCCAAAATGGTGAGTGCTGCATGGTAAGAAAGGCTCAGGGCAGCATTGAATTTAGAGACTTCTTATATGTGAGTTTGGAGTGTACAGAGTAAAATATTGTTTTAACACTCTATAATGCATCTTCCGGTACAGCTGTAATCCCTTCTTGAAACTGCCTTTGACCAAAAGACAGCTGTTAAGACATGGGAATCTCAAGCCCGCTCTAGCTTGGCTGTGGATCTCCAAAACACTCAAGGCCAGCCTCCTGTCTGCTTGCTACACAAGCTACGATGTTAGCTAGTGTTATGCCATAGCTACAGATATCGACCCGACGTGACTCTTTTGGAAACTCCAGACGAGATCGAGTGGCTGAGAAACGCTCGATGAAACGTTTAACTCAGCTAGAGGCTAGGCATCAATTATTAGGTAGATGTCTTTCTCAATCCCACCAAGAAGATATTTAAAATAGAAGGATGGATAAAATAGTATTGTGTGTTCCTTTCAGCTTGGAAGCAAACTGAACCAAGACAAAGTATCCATAAACCCTTTTAGCCCACACAATTGAGAATTGTTGCACCCCATGTTGCTCATCCTGAAGAAACGAGTTGATCCCAACACAGAATCTAGAAGATCGTGGAGGTCGCGAAAAGTCGTTAAAGTCGCGAATGACGTTAAAGTCGTAATAACAGTCGCGCTAATTTGCACTAAATAGCCTCAAATCGCGCTAGTCGAGATTAAAGTCGTTCCAAGTCGCGATTTTGTAGCAGTAAAAAACAATTAAAGTCGCACTAAGTTGCTCTAGTTGCGCTAGTCGTGGTTTCTAAGTCGTGATTTCACGCTACAAGTTGCGATTATAAATCGCGACTTAGAAACCGCGACTAAAGCAAATTGCGCGACTAAAGTCGCGAAAGTGACGTCACAACTCTAGGTCCAGTTGTAACGATTCGAATGGATGCTAACCTTGCGGGAGATTCCAGAATCCTTACTCTAGCTAGTCTAACTAATAATAAGCTCTACTAGCTAGCTAGCTAGCTAGAGATCTAATAAAAGGCCCTTTACATCGGCAGGTAGACTGCCTGAGATCTCAACCCCTTTACCTCGGTCTATCTGCCTGAGCCCTCCACCCCGAATTTGGAAGGTGGGTGTACACGACATATAGGTGCAAAGGAGAGTCTCCCAGGACAGTCATCACAACCTACCAAGTGGTCAAAACTGATCCATACACAAGTGGGCCAACAACATATGCAAAGTTTCCTTACAAGGCACCCTCTTCTGGTGGCAATGCTCTACTCCACCAGCGTCCAGCTGCTCCAGCTTCAGCCTCCAATCACTGCTGTTCGCAACCTTGCTTCTTCCCATGGGATTACCTATGTCCTCTGCTGATGTCCCTGTTCTAGCCACTTGAGATTTTATACACGCCATTCCCAATGTTGGGTATGATTTCGATTCATGCAGGTCAAACATGGCAGCAGTTAGATCTCAGCTTATGAGACCTCCGCTCTCTCAGCTACCTCAATGGGTCTTTCATGTTGATGCTTCGGCAGAATAACGACACTTGGCAACAGTGTTCTCATTGCCTATTATTATTGCCCCATTGTCTGCTCTCTTTTCTCGGGTCTATTCCTTCTTCTTGTATTGGAGGGAGTAAGATGAATCTGCTATGCAGACATTTATCCCCCAAAAAAAAATTACAACTCGAATTCCAGCCCTGATCTCTTTGAGGGAGCACTTCTCCTTCCAGTCTCAACCGCTAAACACATGGGGATGTTGTCTCTGCTCCAATATCTTTCCCGACCATATCCTCGATTGGACTGTATGTCTCCGGGTGCGGAATGGTGTGTTTGCTTTCTTTTGTTTTACAACTTCTTCTAAATTCAAAGTTTATACCATTCTTCAGTGGCTCTCTTGCATCACCAAACTTTTCTTCCACGCTTCAATCGGCCAAACATTTTGATCCCTGATCCAGACCACAGACTACATACTTGTCAATTCCAAAAGTATTCTTCGGACCTGTGTACACCGATTCCTTCTTAAGCTAAATATACTCTTAAGGACACCTATGCGTCTCTTCTCAACCCCAACCCAACCAGGCTTCCTCGCAAATGTCGGGCCAACAGAACCCTTCGAGATACAACTGATGGGCCTCCTTGGAGTCATTGGAACTCAGTCGGCTGGGGCACAATCATTCCAGCTCTCCAGTGATCTGGCCTTTAGAAAAAGCTTCGAAGCTATCGATCAATGCAGGGAAACTGAAGACCCACATCTCACCGCACACACATGCTGCTCTTCCAACAACGCATCCATCTTCTACAGAATCCTTTGCCCAAGTCACTTCTTATTGCCCATCAATTCTTCAGTGCTATTGTGTTAGTGGATGTTCCTATTCGCTCACCAATACTTTCAGTGACTGTTGACCCCAAATTCTATCAGAAAGCATTTCCTGAACCAATTATCCTAGGGGGTATCGCTGGAGGTTTGAGCTTATCGAGTACATCGGTATTACTGATTGGGAGACCTTTGGATGAGCAAGCAAAGTTGTGTCAGTTTCGGGAGCAGGTTCTTATTCATCCTGATCTTCCAAAACAGACTCCTAAGCCCTCAATGCTTTCTTGTCCCATCAAAGGACTTGAACCAAAACACATGCAAACCCAGCGATCACTTAGAGTCTACCACGACCATGCTGAATGGATATCGTGAGGAAAGAAAATACTACAAATGAAGTTGACTCCAGTTTTCTACCACGACTTACTCTGATTCCCAAAGGAAAGGCACTCTCTTCTCCTACAAGCAATGACTTCAGTTTACATACCAACAACAGATACCTTTCTATTTTTGACATAATCTGGCTGCAATGGCAATACAAGTTGGGACATCTGTCCTTCGTCCATGTCCAATCTTTGGGTGGGTGGTTTCTTAGACAAGAAGGGTCTCCGGTTTGCTTAGAAGCAAAGGTCGGGAGCACCTAAATGTGCCGCCTTGTCAATATGAAAACAAGTCAGGCAACATGATCAACCAATGTCACCAAGAAGCTCCAGACAAACAGGGAGCGCTAAAGAAAGAACAATTGGAGCCGGTATGACAACCTTTAGTGATCAATTGGAGTCAAGAGTCAGAGGGAGATTGTTTCAACTGCGGAAGGAACAAATAGAATAAATTCTGTGGAACCTCAATATTTTGTGATGCTGCATCGGCTGCATCTTTGCCACACCAAGTTACATTAAATGCTTCTGTTCTATCATGGCCAAGGAAGCATACGACGATGGTGTCTCGAACATGGGGGTTGGTTCAATCATATCACACTGACAATGGCATTACAAAAGCCAAGCATATGTCCAACATCTTAGGGACCACCATCATCAATTAAATATTCTGCGACCGGTGCCAAATGGCAGAATGGGGTTTCTGAGGGAGCCATTAGAATTGTAGTAACCAAAGCTAGAACAATGATGATCCATGCTGCACTTCTATGGCCGGAAGTTGATGATGAATCCCTGTGGCCCTGGCAGTCTCTCATGCAGCTCCCTTTACAACCACACTCCGAATTCAGTTACTGGCATTGCTCCCATTGAGATATTTTCAGAACTTCAGTGATGGTCAAGTCATCAGGAATGCCCATCCATGGGGATGCCCTGCATATGTTTTGGAACCCCGGCTTACCAGTGAAGGAGAAAGATTCCAAAATGGCAGCCAGGTCCAGGAGAGGACAATATGTTGGACTCACCTGTCCATTCAGAAATATTGGCTTGATCCGCAACTTACAACCGGTACCTTTCCCCTCAGACCATCTTGTCTATGATGATGGTTTGAACAGTTACTCTTCAGAAGATCAACCACCTCTAGAGTGGAACAAAATGTGCATCTTCCAACGTTCGAGACCTATTTTGATAGAGGACACTCCACCTCCCTTAGCAGACGAGTGGCTTACTCCAGAGAAAAGGCCATCAACAAGCATCCATCTCATCTTCAGAAGCTTCGACATGGGAGAAATTATGGCAGGATGACAAGAGCAAAGATAAAAGGGATGTCTTCATTTTCAAGCTCCTTCTCCAGCACAGCCCCAGGTTTCACACAGGGAGATATCCAGATCGTCTGCCACCACTTCAGACTCAAAATTACCCTCTTCTTGGGACAGGGAGCCTCCCACCATCAGCACTCCACCCACTGATGTCCACTCGAGCCATCTCTGCCCCTCGTCGTAATCCTAGTAGAACAGCCACAGCAGAAGCCTGAGACTCTGAACATGGACCAAAGTTGAAGACATATGCGCTGCCTTCATCCCTGTTGAGTTGTGCTTTGGCTTTACCTTTGGAGTTACTCCAATTTCTGGGCACATGATGCAAACTCAGGTGAATGGTTATTCACCTTTGACAACACCAGGAATCATTTCATCCTGGCATTCTTCAAAGCCCACTGGCTCTCAAGGCCAAAATTTCAAAAGACCCTAATCTCCCCTCTCTGAAGGAATCTTGATGGGACCACATGCAGACTTTTCTGGGCAGCAATGGACAAAGAAATTGCCAGCCTTGAAGGCAAAGGGACTTGGCACATCGTACAACGTTCTTCTATGCCCTCACACCTAAAGGCGGTTCCTGGAACATGGGTGCAACGAATTAAGAGGTTACCAGACGGACAATTAAATAAGTTCAAATCTAGATGGTGCTGCAGAGGAGACCTTCAGTCCTATGAAGGCGTCGCGTACTCTCCACTTGTTGGTTGGCCCACCGTTAGAGCCGGTCTTCTTCTTGCAGCTGCACATGGATGGGAATGAGACAAGTTGATTTTACTCTTGCTTTCTGTCAAGCCCTCAGCCTGTCGACCAGCACTGTACATGGAATTGCCTCAGTACTATCGACCCAAAGGCTATGAAGGCAGACTGTGTTTTGAAACTTGACAAGTCCATCTATGGGCAGACGATTCACCTAAATTATTCTTATGAGCATCTATGTCGCGGGATATCCAACTTGGTTTCGAACCTCGGCAGCAGACCCAGTTTGTTTATTCATAAGGAGCATCAACTCATGGTATTAAATATTGTGATTGACCAAATCGGCTCAGTCCAGACAATGATCTGATTGAGTCTATGTTGTGCAGCTCCAGAAACTTGTTTATGACCTCACCATGGAAGAAAAAAGGTGAGATCTTTGGATTCCTCTGCATTTAATTTTGAAAGACAAGGGAGACAATGTTGAGCTTACTCAAAAGGGTCATCAAAAGTCATGGATATACTGGAATGTCTGACGCTAGCAAGAAGCTTTCTCCTGCCGCACCGATCCTCTCGGAGCTGACAAATTGGGGGCCCCATTTGAAGAAGAGTGGAGCTATCAGCTGCAGTTGGGATGCTTTATTTATATTGCGTCGAACATTCGCCCAGACATCACATTAGTGTGCACCAGGTGGCACGATTCAGTCACAACCCCAGGCATTCCATGCTCAAGCAATTAAACGTATCATTCGGTATCTGATTGGCACAAGTGACAAAAGGCATTTGTTTTAGCCTAAACTTGATCAGGGACTGACTGTTGGGTCGATGCTGACTTCCCCGGATTGTATGGATATGAGGATGAACAGGATCCTGTGTCCGTCAAGTCTCGCACTGGATTGTTCCTGACTCTGTTTGGGTGCCTATTATCTGGTCGAGCAAGCTACAGACTGATATTACTTGAGCTCCACTGCTGCTGGTATTTTGCCTTCAGCATGTCAAGAGGGAGCTGCTTCCTATGCGGCTTTGCTCAAAGAAATTGAAGCAAACTGAATATGCAGTAATTACTGAAGTCTGTGCGCTCTACAGTGTTCGAAGACAACAAGGTTGCTTGTCTCTTGTGAATTTTCCCAAAATGTCTGCGCCAACAATTATTTGGCATTGAGGTACCACTTCTTCAGTGTCAATATCGGGGAGTCGAAGGGCATCGTGGCTAAGTATATCCGACTCTGGAACAACGGGCAACATTTTCACTAAGGGTCTTCCGCTCCACAGTTTGCTGTCATTCGGAAGCTCTTCATGGGATGGTAATTTTCCTCAGCACTTTGCTGGGGACTCTCTCCTTTCGTTTCTTGCTCCAGCTTCATTTCAGTGTAAGAGGAGTGCGACGGGATACAGCTTACAATTCAGCTTTACAGCTTTAACATTAGCAGGCTTATTCTAAAAAATAATAAATAACTGCTCACTTATTTGGAATACAAACTTTACATCTCTAGATCGTTAGATTAATCAAAGCACAAAGGTATTGTGGCAAAATAATCAAAAATTCTGTCTGAACGTGGCTGGCCCGGTTTGATTCAGCATGTACAAGCTACAGAGTTCCTTGCCATTGCTTTCCGCAACCTTGTATTCGTCCCATTGAAAGTACAAGTAGAGAAACTCGTTGGGATCCGTGAGATGGTGTTCTGTCAGATTGAAACCGCGTCGATCGAGTGGATCTTCCTTGGCATGAAAAAACGCCATGCCCTTGCGTAGTAAATTGGCCACCGGTGTCCAATCACTTTCCAATCCGACTCCCACGGTAATGACGAGCGTTTCATTGAGGGCATCTCCCGCAATTTCTTCGACCATTTGCAGGGCAGCCAAATGAAATTCACGGGTCCACCATATTACACCCTCGGTAGAATCGTATCCCGGTGGACAAATGATTTGGGGGCGGTGGTGCAGGGTTTCCATTCCCGCATCGATAAAGGGTTTGTACCAATTGAATTCATTGCCGCAATCTCCACCCAAAAAGAAAATGTGTTGGAATTGAAACGGCACGCCACGACGGAAATTCGTGGGGTGGACTACCGGTACCACCACCGTAGTTTCAGTTGTTGTATTTGGGTTGGAGGTAGCATTATTGGAGGAGGGCTGGGTGATTATGGAAAAGGTCGTAGCTAACTCACGTTCTTTCGTTCCTTTGTCTTCCTTTGCAGGCAGAGAAAGTTCGGCACACTTGACCGTGGTTCCATCGCCATCGCCATCAAGGGATGATTCTTGGACTGCCGAAGCCTCTGCCGCAGCAACCAAGAAGGGCGTCTCCAGTACTCCAAGCCAGCAACCGACAAGGAATAGCACCATCCATGGCAATGCGTATGGACGACCACGGCTGAGGCTGCTGCCAACTCTCATTTTCAAGGTTAAGTCTCTTGGGTATACCTTGGGTAGCTAGATATAGATAGATCGATCGATAATTAGATAGATAGATGCTTTCAGTTCAGAAGTGCTGTTCGAATATTCCCAGCACAATCGCCGGTATGCATGCATTCATACAGCTACAGTACGTCTTCCGCCTTTCATTAGCAAAAACAAGAATGTTTTAGAACGGAATGCAATGAAAGCGCTGCCGCATGACAAAAAATAGAAGATACTGTAGAAGATGGCTTGGTTTTTGCCATGAGGTCTGAGGGCTCACTGATTACTGGTACTGCCAGTGCTATCTAAACATCTAAACGTGTACCAATACAGGTTCTAATTAAATACTCAGTATTGGAGTAGGATTTACCTACAGCAGCTAAGCTTTTGGTACCGGTACTTATGGAACCCGGTTTAAAGGGTACTCAATCGGACTCGGAGTACAACTGAATTCTTATCAAGGCGTCTTATTAGTTAGACATGTAGCGCACTTTAGACAGGCACAGCTGTACTACCGGTTAAAGGTAGGTAGCACGGTCACAGGAAGACATTATTAGGTAGAGGGGTCACCATAAAACTCCAGACTTGGATATGAGAAACTCCACTATAAGAAAGCGAGCCCTGAGATTTTAGAAAATGTTAAGAAATTCTTCATACTGAAATATCACAGACTGGTAAGAAAGCTTCCCAGTATTGAGACCTCAAAGCATATGAAATACCACTTGTCTGATATCATGAAAATGCTTCAAACTTGTGCCTCAATATGCAAAAATTCTGCAGGGACAGTGATCACCATCTCTATTTGTTTCAAACCAATTCACGAGGCCTGAGCAACTTGGACGAAAAGGGCCAGGTGCACTGACTGGGGTATCCAAGTACTGCTCTGTTTGACCTCTAGAGAAGCATAGTAAGAAAGTCTTCTATGCTGAAATTGGCTTGTTTTGTAAGAAACAATCTGAGGGGCCAAAATGGTGAGTGCTGCATGGTAAGAAAGGCTCAGGGCAGCATTGAATTTAGAGACTTCTTATATGTGAGTTTGGAGTGTACAGAGTAAAATATTGTTTTAACACTCTATAATGCATCTTCCGGTACAGCTGTAATCCCTTCTTGAAACTGCCTTTGACCAAAAGACAGCTGTTAAGACATGGGAATCTCAAGCCCGCTCTAGCTTGGCTGTGGATCTCCAAAACACTCAAGGCCAGCCTCCTGTCTGCTTGCTACACAAGCTACGATGTTAGCTAGTGTTATGCCATAGCTACAGATATCGACCCGACGTGACTCTTTTGGAAACTCCAGACGAGATCGAGTGGCTGAGAAACGCTCGATGAAACGTTTAACTCAGCTAGAGGCTAGGCATCAATTATTAGGTAGATGTCTTTCTCAATCCCACCAAGAAGATATTTAAAATAGAAGGATGGATAAAATAGTATTGTGTGTTCCTTTCAGCTTGGAAGCAAACTGAACCAAGACAAAGTATCCATAAACCCTTTTAGCCCACACAATTGAGAATTGTTGCACCCCATGTTGCTCATCCTGAAGAAACGAGTTGATCCCAACACAGAATCTAGAAGATCGTGGAGGTCGCGAAAAGTCGTTAAAGTCGCGAAATGACGTTAAAGTCGTAATAACAGTCGCGCTAATTTGCACTAAATAGCCTCAAATCGCGCTAGTCGAGATTAAAGTCGTTCCAAGTCGCGATTTTGTAGCAGTAAAAAACAATTAAAGTCGCACTAAGTTGCTCTAGTTGCGCTAGTCGTGGTTTCTAAGTCGTGATTTCACGCTACAAGTTGCGATTATAAATCGCGACTTAGAAACCGCGACTAAAGCAAATTGCGCGACTAAAGTCGCGAAAGTGACGTCACAACTCTAGGTCCAGTTGTAACGATTCGAATGGATGCTAACCTTGCGGGAGATTCCAGAATCCTTACTCTAGCTAGTCTAACTAATAATAAGCTCTACTAGCTAGCTAGCTAGCTAGAGATCTAATAAAAGGCCCTTTACATCGGCAGGTAGACTGCCTGAGATCTCAACCCCTTTACCTCGGTCTATCTGCCTGAGCCCTCCACCCCGAATTTGGAAGGTGGGTGTACACGACATATAGGTGCAAAGGAGAGTCTCCCAGGACAGTCATCACAACCTACCAAGTGGTCAAAACTGATCCATACACAAGTGGGCCAACAACATATGCAA
>CAICTM010000414.1:0-68631 GCA_903772945.1 Seminavis robusta | reverse complement strand
CACACCCCCTTGGAAACCCCCATGGATTAAGTCGTGAGGAAACCTCACGGATATTATTGGAGAAGACGGCCGCTGAAGAAAAGCTACGTTTCAAAGCGGCCGGAATGGCCAAGCCGCTCTGCAGTCTAAGCATAACCTCCATCCTTATCATCCCAACGAGCTTCCCAACGCATCCTGTTCGACTCCGACCAGATTTTTAAAAATACAACATAAGAAGGGCCTCATCAATGGTTATGTTAAAAAGGGTTTTTGTTGGACAACGCTGGAACAGCCGCTGGAACACCCATAACCGAACCTGTAGAGGTACCGCTGGTTATGTATCGGAGGCTGGTGGAGGCAGTTAGTTGGTGTATCTTTTGTTAAAAGAGACAAGGCTCTTTGAGGAAGGTGGACTTCTTCCGGATTTTCCCAACGGAATCCTCCTTGTTCTCACGGGAAGCGTCAAAACTCAGCAAAGCTGTCATGGAAGTTGGGCGAACTGTTGACACAATTACCGGGATAACCGGTACCGCAAACGAGTACATGGGGGTTAAACGACCAAGCTCACTTGCCCTCAACGGAAGGAGCAAGACCAAAGGGGTGATGGGGGATCTAACAAACGCATGATTGACACCAGTAAATCATCCTGATTTGCTTCAATTCCTCGAACCATCAAAAATCTTCCAAGAGCTGTGCATCCTGCCTGCATCGCAACTGCATGCACGCAAGAAGCAAACAGACTTTGGTGCAGTGTAAGCTTAGTACTGTACAGTAAGTTGTTCTGGATTTGTCGATGAGACATCTCTGCTGCTGGACACGAGTTCTGCTTCTTCTCATTTAATTTTCTCATCGAGACGAAGTAATTCTTGGTTTGCATTGAAACTGCAAGCAAACCAGTGGAAAGCCATGATGAGGTCATCGTCTCTCTCGGGCAACGCCTTCCTGCTCTCCAAGGAAGCCTCTCTACGGATGCAGCAAGAAGAAGACTTGTTGAGCAGCACTCGATCCTCGTCGACTGCATCTACCTTTAATAGCAGTTGTCGTTCTGTGACGTTTGGCTCTGTCCAAGTACGAGAGTTCAATCGCATCGCCGGGGATCATCCTGACTGTGCCGAAGGTCCTCCTATGAGCATCGATTGGTCCTTTGCCGAACTCGAGCCCGTCAGTGTCGACAAGCACCAGACGACAAGACAAGGATCGTTCACAGTGGCACCCATTCCCAGTACGCTCCGCAAGGAGATTTTGCAGTTTGGCTTTCATGTACCGCCCCAAGACATCAAGGCAGCGGAAAAGATGGCCACCAAGGCGGCACGACAACGAGAGCAAACCATCCAACGACATTTGCTCACACGAAGGACACGACGAATGTGTGGAAAGTTCTTTCGAGGTGTGGCACGCAGCGTCAGGAGGCGACGATGAGACAAACACACACACACACACACCACCGCACCACTGTATGCCCACAAAGACAATACAAGATATATCATTATACTACTACCAGTACTCATACAACCAACCTTCCATCATCGAATCTTTTTGATGCTTTCGCCATGATGATGCACAAGACGACCATCCTTCTTTATTCACAACCTTACCCTATTCATACGTATTGATTAACTCTAAATAGATACTTACTTATTACAATCAGTAACTGCTCAACTACGGTAGCTAGCTAGTCCTGGATGAAATGAAACTGACTGTTACGGTACCTGATTCGATTCGATTCTGGTCTGGTGGGTCCGCAGGATAGGCCGTCAAATGTAAAGGCATCAAGGAGATTCGGTTCCACGCACTCGCTGAGTCATTCTTTGCTTGTCAAGCACCAGGCCGAGTACGGTACAATACTAGAAACTCTCGTGGCGCCTTGACCACGGTATCATGACTTGCTTGCTGCCTTCTATCCACTTTCTACTAGCTGCTAGCTAGCTCGTACTATTACTCAGGCCTTCTTGCTCCCAACAAAGCAAGTGGCCTGGCCCTGAGGTGCAAGCTCTTTTAGCTCCTTGGAACCAACAACAATTTTGGTAGCATCCCACCCGAAACACCCTCCAGAGGCAGCCTGGTCCTGTTACCGGGTACCACACTTCTCACGTACTAGTATCTATTTAGTATTTGTTTTACACTTCTCACGGCAAGTCATCACGTATGTTTGGTTTCCAAATGCTTCGAAGGCTTTCTCTATTGTCTTGATGGCCAGTGAAAACGCAATTTTCTCCCGCGACCCCATCGAACAAAACGGCACAGCACTCCCGCACAAGCATGGCACGGGCGATTATCCATGACTCAGATCCCCAAGTATCCATCTTTTCGAGCGAGTTTTGGAAAAAATTAGCGACTCCAGCTAGCTAGACCACGTTGCTGCCACTTCGCAGAATTGTCGACTTTGGTTGTCCCTCCAGAATTGTGTTGTCTATTGTGTTGGACAACTCTACTCTCCAGACAGAAACAAGCTGAAGAAAATGGTGCCTGTATCCGATATTAAAAACCGGCCGGTTAGCCTCAGGACCATGGCTGCAAACACAATGCCCCGAAACTCCTTTAGTCGACCCAAGCCCACTTTTAGAAACCCGACGACCACCCGCAACCTGAACATTGTCAAGGGAATCACGGTGGCTATCTTCTGCCTGGTCTTATATAGTAATGTTCCCAATTCAGAACCCACGATGATTGAATATCGCGCGAGCACCAATCATGGCAATGTTCGCAGTAGTCGAAACGGGGGCCGTAGCTCCGAGCAGCATCGGAGCACTCGAGCCATGTCCGTCTTGGAGCTTCCCGTCGCGGGGGAAGAGTCCAAATCCCAGGACAAAAGCGATCCCATTCTCCGCGACTATAGCGCGGATGCTCGTCGATCAGAATCCGACAACCGAAGCGATCAAGTCAAAAATCTTGCCCGCGAGCAACAACTTATTAAGCAGACGCTTCGGGAGATCAGCCCTGGCGACACGGAATTGGAAAGAAAATTTCAGGCAGACGAGTATAGCAAACCAATTGTGGATAATGTCATGAACGGGATCAAATCTGCACAAGATGCTGCATCGCAACTACCCGGTGTTACTTCAGCCAAGTCAGGCACGGACACGCTACAAAAGCCCACGTCTGTTGACGATGGCAATGACACCAGCGATGACGAGGATGATAAGGATGCGGACGAGGGAAATGACGAGTCATTGAATGCTGGTGAACTATCGGATACCAGCACTGATGCTGATAATGATAATGATACTGATACTGAGACTGATGCTGATGCTGAGAATGAGAATGAGAATGAGACTGGTGGCAATGACACCAGCGATGACGAGGATGATAAGGATGCGAACGAGGGAAATGACGAGTCATTGAATGCTGGTGAACTATCGGATACCAGCACTGATACTGATGCTGATACTGATACTGATGCTGATACTGACAATGAGAATGATGTTGCTGATGCTGATGCCATTGAAGATGCAGAGGCTGAGCCTGCTGAGCCTGCTAAGCCTGCTAAGCCTGCTAAGCCTGCTGATAGTGTTGAGGCTGATATTAGTGTCGATAGTGACGCCAATGGTGAATCCAACTTTGACGCTGAGACTGAACAAGACGAAGATTCCGAGACGGAGACCGAGACCGAGGCTGAGACAGAACAAGACGACGAACAGGACCCTGCAGAAGCCGAGGTTGAACAGAACGATGAAGCCGAGGCTGAGACCGAGACTGGGGCGGAACAAGATGGCGATACCGATACTGAGACTGAGCGAGACGCCACAGATGTTGATGCTGGGGATGAGACAGAGACTGAATCTGAGGTTGCCACCGAGGCTGATCCAGAGGATGAGAAGACTGGTGTCGATTCCGAGACCGAGCAAGACCCTCAAACTAGTGAGGGTGCCGTTGCCGATACTGTTACCGGTAACGCTGAGGAGCTTCCATATGTCCATGAGTCCAACGAACACGAGAAGAAGCAGCAGAAAAGAATCAGGAAGACCCAAAACAAAAAGCAGAACAAGAAACAATTCGTTGCTAAGGTCCAAGAAACTCAAAGTGAAGTCTCCGCTATCGAAGAATCTCAAAGCGAAGTGTCAGCTACCGGTACCGAGGAATCTTCAAATGAAGAGGCAATGTCTGATTTCAGCACCGAAGGCTCTCCTGAAGTGGCTGCTGATGCCACCGAATCTCAGGAGCAGCTTCCTACTGAGGCACTTCTTCAAACCCAGCAGTCTGAAGTGAACGAGGACACGGAAGAAACTGCAAGCGATGTGGAACTCGTGGAAGGGGGAGAAAACAACGATGTTTCCTTCATGCACTACAAGGGATGCTGTGGAATTGGTCATCGATTGGCTCGTATGTCCGGCGCTTACCATGCTTCCAAGCGATTGAACTTTGCCCTAAAGGGAACCTGGCCGAGTTGTCGCAAGACCAACGTCTTTGATTACTTGTTCGAAACAACCGATGAAGGATTCCTGGAAGCTCCCGACAGCAGCGTCAAGCGATCGTCGACCGTTGCCACTGTGAACAACGAAGTTCCAGCGTACAACACCGTCGCGCGAACACGGGTGCCACGTCGTGCAAATGATGAGACTGGAGCGGCTACTTGCGACATGTGCAATTCGGACAAGATTGAATCCGATTATCAGTTCTACTCGAAGCTTCTGGAGCGCTTCCGCAAACGCCAGGATGTCAACGATTTTATGGAAAAGCACAAGTTTTCTGATCACACGGTCATTGGACTTCATGTGCGGGCCGGTAACGGCGAGGAAGGAGATTTTGCCAGAAAGGAACGTGGAATTAACAATGTCAATGAGTTTGTGGATCGCGTGACGATTGCCATTCTCTCGCTGGCGAACAAATGGAAGCAGCCCCCACTTGTGTTTTTGGCCACGGATACGTTGAGCATGGTGGAGATGTTCAGCAAAAGCCTGGAACCGAGCAAAATTCGGGTGGTGACTCTGCCACAGATGCGGGCAGACCAGGGACAAGGAATCTTGTTTGGAGAGAAGAAACGAAAGCGCAAATTCTCCCAACCAAAGCAGCTTCAAAAAACTATTTCGAGACGTCTAGCTGAAGAAGACACCGACGAGGCTGAGGAGGAGCCAGACAGCGAAGAGGACAAAGAGTCTTGTTTATTGGGTTGGGATCAAGCCTTTATGGACATGTCTTTGTTGGCAATGTCAGATGTTGTGATTGGCTCTCGTCGAAGTTCCTTTGTTCAAACAATGCCGCTTTCCATCGTTACCGGAAAGCCAAAAGAGCAACGCAAGGTTGACGCTCCCTACTGTGAAATCAGCAACGACGCCGAGTTCAGAATGACGTGCCATGAAACCTACATGGATTGGTGTTGCTGTTCCAGTTGCGTGGCACTTGAAGACCAAGAACGGAAGCTGACCAAGAAGAAGAAGATCCCGATGGAATATGTGAAGCAGATGAGGCCTGATTTATTGGACCAACCGGTCGAACAACTTTACAAACACCTCATGAAACCCTTGGTCAAGGGGGACGAGATAGGAGCTGTTGCGGTTGAGTCTGGAAAGGAAACGAAGACGGTGGCTGCGGCCGTGAGAAAGTTGGCCACATCCCTAACAAGAGCTGGAAAGAAGAAGAAGGAGGAGGAGGAGGAGAAACAGGAGGCGAGAAAGGAAAGTGCCACCAGCGAATCCTCAGGCCAGGATGCAATTACTGAATCCGAATCAACAACACCGCAGGAAGTGCCACCTGTCATCGAGGAGGAAACCAAGACGGTGGCTGCAGCCGTGAAAAAGTTGGCCAAATCCCTGACAAAAGCCGGGAAGAAGGAGGTGGCGGAGGATGACCGGGAAGCGACAAAGGAAAGTGATATTGAATCCACCACCAGCGAATCCTCAGGCCAGGATGCAATTACTGAATCCGAATCAGCCACACCAGAGGAAGTGCCACCTGTCGTCGAGGAGGAAACCAGGAAAGTGGCCGTGGCCATGAAAAAGATGCCCAAATCCCTGACGAGAGCTGCAAAGAAGAAGGCGACGAAACAGGAGGGGGCGGATGAGGAGAAAGAACCGGAGGAACGCGCTCAAGAGGCCACCCCCGAGACGGGCGGTGATGCCGATGCAAAGGACGCAAATTCGAAAGATGGACAAAGCACAGATGAGAGCGAAGAGAAGCAACCGGAGGAGAGCACCACAGAGGCCACTCCCAAGATGACGGGTGATGATGCTGATACCACGCAAGCTGATTCCACGAAGCTAGAGACAACAGGCGGTAGCTACAAGAAGAAATCAAGGAAGAGTGCCAGGGAACCCACCAAGAAGAAGGAGGAGCGCGGAAAGAAAAATGCCAAGGAACTCAAACCAACGGCCATCACGGAAGAAAACGCGGTTGATGATGGAAACGCACTTGCAGATGATGCAAAAGATGAGGAGAATACAGAGACTGAGAACTCATCAGCCTTGGCTGAGGAGAACGCAGATACGGAGAACACAGCAAAGGCTGAGGAGGATACGGAGCAGGCGGAGAAAGAAGCCGGGCTCAAGGAAAGATTGGAAAAGGCGAAACAACAGTTCAGGTCGAAGAACACGAAGAAGTTTAACAAGAAGAACAAGGCCGTATGATGAGCTTTTGGGCTTCTTGCAATGATTGGATGATTGCTGGTGATTGTCGTACGCATAATACATTAATAGGCGCTACTTAAAAAAGGGAAAGACTAATTTCCGCACGAGTTGGAGGTCTCACGACTACTGTAGTACAAGGGATCGGCTACCGCTGGCTAGCTACATGCAGCTATCTAGCTAGCTAGGCCATGTAGAATACCTCTTTCAACGGGATACACACGGGCGACTTGTCTTCGTTTGTTTCCATGATATCTGACATGTAGGCCCACCATTTTTGAACCAACGGATTGGAGCCCAAATCCTGCGAACCCTGCGCCCCTTCGGCAATCTTTTGTGAGGCAAACAATGTATTGGTTTCTTCGTCCAAGAAGATGGAATAGTCGGAGGTTCCCGTATCTTTGAGTAACTTGGATAACTCGGGCCAGATCTCATCGTGACGCTTCTTGTATTCTTCGGCACAACCTGGTTTCAACTTCATTTTGAAGCCATTGCGCTGCAAAGAAGGCGCTGCTTCGGTTGACTTGTTGCTCTCGGCGTCTGTGGATGCCATGGTGGTTCGATTCGATTCGTGATGGCTTGAAATATCAAAAGTAGTTCCGGTAGTGGCACCAGCTACCGGTAGCAGTGGATTGCCTTGTCGACTCAACGGAAGTATGCTGCAATGGAGAGGACAACAATTAGGAACAGGGGCTTTGGTTACCCCGGCAATGCTGTGCTGTCGTCAAGTGCTGGTGCAGTGCTTTGTGCTTTGGCTTTCCGAGGTCACGAAAAGATTAAAGCAGCAGAGCAGATTTTGTAAAAGGTCGCACAGTGTTCGTGAGGTCACCTCACGATTTAAACATAGAAGGGGGTCTGGGGGTGGCTCGTGCAATTTACTTTGGCTCTTTTGAATAGAGGTAAAAAGTACAAAAGCTGATTCTGCAATTATGAGGCCTTCTTGAAGTGCTTTTTGCGGGTTAAAGCATGCACTAGTAAATAGTGAGGATTGACTGAAAGGAAATACTTCTGCATACTTTAAACCATCACTGTTGGTTATGGTTTGAAATATACCAAGAGCACTAGATGATTTAACACAAGTTTCATAAAAAACCTTGTAGCTTGGTGGGTATGTGGGATTTACTGCCGGATGGTCCTTTTACGGGTTTTCATGGTGGGGCTGTTACCGAGTACCATAATATGTGTCCGGAGTTAAAGGCATGCACGATTCCGGCAGGAATTCCTAGGAATAGCGAGGATTATGGCGGAACGGCATCAACTTTCGTTGCCTGCTTATTTATTTGCTTGTTTTTTTTCTAGCAGCAGGTAGCATACAGCTGTACCAGCACAGTATCACATCTTAGAGCTACAGGATCATTCACACCGGTACAGGTACTCTCCCATACAAGTGCGAGATCAGCAGTGAGACGACAGCAGTAACTCTTGCAGCCTGCTTATTTCCTTTGTTTTTACTAGCAGCAGGGTGTATCTCTTGGAGCTACCAGTATGGTATCATTCAAATTACTAGTGGATCTGCCGTCCCGAGCCGATACTGGTATCAGATAGACGTTGTGCAGGTATGGTACCGTACCGGTGCCGACAGAGATACCGGTACCGATAGGTACCGATAGAGGTGCAAGATTTGCGGTGAGACGTCACTAGCATAACAGCATCAACTCTCACAGCCTGCTTATTTGCTTGCATTTTACTAGCAGCGGGGTAGCAGCTCTTGGAGCTACCGTATCATTCAAACTCTAGATCTGCAGTACCCGTAGAGGTCATAATCTGCGGTGAGATAACACTACAGTGCTTGCATTCTACTAGCAGCGGGGTGCAAACTTTAGGTCTGCAATACCGGTACCGGTAGAGCTGTGGTGAGATATCAATAGGCTGACAGCATCAACTCTCGCAACTTGCTTATTTGCTTGCTTTTTATTATTAGCACCAGGGTAGCACCTCTTGGATCGAGCATTCGACTATTAATAGATCTTCCGAAATATAGTAGCTATAGTAGCTATAATAGATCATTTGCTGTAGAGGTGCACAATCTATGGTGAGATGTCACAACCGGTAGCTATAGCTGCAGGCTGGGACGACAGCTAAAAGCTGGGACCTGTAGCTACAGGCTGGGACAACGGCTATAGGCTGGGACACCAGCTAGATGCTGTCACCCTACCAGTACCATACCAGAGAGGTGCTGGCCCTCATTTTTTGATTGCTAAGTTGGATTTCCTGTTGCTGTTGCATTCTGGAATCAAGCAGTGGGCATTGTGATGAGCAACTTGCTTCCAGCCGATTCTTGACCACATGATTAATTCCATCAGGCAGTTGGCTGCTGTATTTCTTTGCGTATGAAGTCGTTTGCTGGAAGCACCATTGGTATGATTCCCGGCCCTTTTGTCATGATCACGGAGCATGACAGGCGGTACTTCGTTCCTTGGTGCTTTTACATGCTGAGAATTTTGATGGTGGCGACGCTTTGGGAGATGGTGTTGATGCTTCAGGCGAACCTTCTTGTGCTTCTTGGATGCCATTATTGGTCTCTTCTTGTACTGAATTCACTGAGAAAGGTATTGGCACATATGGGCTCGTATTTCGCTATGGTAGTCCTCTTGTAGTTCCGCTGTTGACTGACTACTCCTGTTGCACATCATTCTTCCAATACAGAGTACCATACAACCACTTCCAACTTTGTTTTCACCGTTTCCGTCACCAGTCCTGCCTCGGTTACTCATCCTGTACCAGTAGCCTTCTTCGATCCCTGCTATGCTTCAAGAGAGTAATAGTACAGCACCATCCACTTGCAGTTCTTGGTAGCTAGGACTAGTAGTAGTAACACCACTTATTTCGAAGCTTTGTTTGTTTCAATGGACCTCCAATGACAGCCTCAGTACTAGCTAGCTAGTAAAGCATCGAGTAAAGCACTGACATCTGCACTGACTGGTGAGTAAAGCACTGACTGGGAGCACTGGCTCACTCGTGATCTTTTGATGGCCAACGGTGCGTCAAAAGATCCAGGTTGGCCTCAGACCGAACCTTCCTGCCCTAATTTCTTACCACTTCGGTTGATTTCGCGCTGGTTCTTTGAGATGGTCCAGCATTGGCTTCTGCTCATTTCCACCCGCCAAAAGAAAAATAGACGTCTCTCGATACCTACCGTACTAGAGTACTCACCAGAAAACACCACCATATCGGCACAGTACCGGTACGTATATCTATAGCACGATGGCAACCAGTAACACTCGGTTTGATCAAGGCCTTGGCATGGTGGAGGACACTCTCTGCGACCTGGAGCGTGATGGTGAAGACGACAAAGTCAATCAGCATTTGGAGGCCATCTACCAGAGATTGAAACCATTCCAAGAACGACAAGCCACCAAAAAGAAAGCCAAGCTAGAATCCGAGCAAGCCGCCAAGCAAGCCGCCATACAGCAATCTGTCCAATCCTCATTGTCCAATCACCCCGAGATCTGGCGTGATAACATCTTTTCGTTTATTGGTGTGGGCCACTATGCCTTTGTGGGAGAGGTCAACAAACAGTTCAATCAATTTTACAAGGCGTACTGTGATTCTGTACCCGGTCCCAATCGTCCATTGTTGCAATTTTTGTACGATTTTGGAGATTTATACTACCTTCCAGCAACCAGCACCGACACGACTTTCCGTGCTGCCTTCGACAATGTGTCGTGTGCCGAGCACTGGTATGCCCACTACTGCATGATTGGTGAACAATTGGCTGATCTCAGAGTTTTGCCAGAAGTGAACAATGAAGGCGATAGCCAAGTATGCGCAGTAATTGCCGAAGTTGGGAACATCAGAGTGCTCAAGTGGGCCCACAAGAGGGACTATTTTTTGATGATGATGATGATGATGATGATGAGGACCCAGAGACCTGTTCCATCGCTGCTAAACATGGAAATTTGGGAATGCTCCAGTATGCTCGCAGCAAGGGATTTTGTTGGGATAAAGAGACATGCTCCAATGCTGCCGGGAATGGTCATTTCGATCTTCTGAAATGGGCACTGAAACAAGCTTGTCCCTGCGACTCATCCGCATGTGATGCCGCCGCAAAAGGAGGCCATTTTGACATTCTCAAGTATTTGCATGAGAAGTCGTTGCGTGAGGGGAATGACTGGCACGGCCCAATCCATGGTAGTCGCACGTGCATCTCTGCAGCGGAAGGTGGACATTTCGAAATCCTACAGTGGCTTGTCGGAAAGGGATGTCCAATCTGTAAATACACTTGTGATGGTGCTGCCAAAGGTGGACACTTCGAAATCCTAAAGTGGTTTGTCGTCGAAAAGGGCTGTCGCATCAATGCATCCACATGTGCCGCTGCTGCGGAAGGCGGGCACCTCAATATTCTCATCTGGCTTCGTGAACGTGAGTGCCCTTGGAACACCCGCACTTGTGCCAATGCCGCAGGAGCTGGTTACTTGGAATTGCTTGAGTGGGCTCGGAAAAATGGATGCCCATGGGACGAAGAAAAATGTTGGCGTGCTGCTATTTGTGGAGGCATTGGAGGTCATTTGGACGTGCTCAAGTGGGCACGGAAAAATGGTTATCAGTGGAATGTAGCTACATGCATCGTTGCTGCTACGTTCGGGCGATTGGAGATTCTGAAGTGGGCTCGTGCGAACGGCTGTCCCTGGGATGCAGTAATATGTTCGAATGCTGCTTGGGAAGGGCATCTGGATGTATTGAAATGGGCTCATCAGAATGGCTGTCCTTGGGACGCAGACACGTGTTCTAATTGTATTGTGGAATCACATGGGAATTGGCACATGCTGAGATGGGCTGTAACCAATGGCTGCCCTTGGGACAAAGAAACGTACAATGAGGTTGTTGATCATGGAAGAGAGGATATCGTGCAGCTCATGGATGAGCATCGTTTCCTTCGGACGCGGCGAACGTTGCATTTGGATCGGAAATGAGACCAAACGAGTTGTTGTTGTTGCAGCTTTCGCGGAACTGGTCTCTCTCCAAAGGATGTTCCGGGCGCGACAAGCTGGCCGTGACGATTGTTGCCTTGGCCGAAGGAGTAGATACTTTTTCACGAGAAGCCGAATCGAATCGAGGAGCTTCCCCTCTGAATCTGTCACTAAGAACAACAACACTGATAGCAACAAACACAACCAATTGGTCATACCTATACCATTACACTACCTATTAGCACCATTAGAAGCATTGAAACGAAGCGAAAGGACCTCAGGAAGCCTGTTTTCTGTTATCTTGTTGAAGAGTACTGTTTTACTATAGGATTCAACTCAACGTCATCACGGAAAACATACACCCCTTTTTCCCTCTCTTTACAACCATTTCAAGCCGAAAGGATAGATACCTCCTATCTCCTATCAAGCGCACCTCCTCTATCAAGCGACTATCAAAGCGGCCTTCTCCGGTTCAGATTAGGAAGCCATCCCAATTGAAATCCTACGAGATCGGGCGGGTTTTCTATTCTCGACCGCCGACGGCCAAGTTGGAAGAATTTGACACAAGAAGAAGTCTCCGGTCTTCTGCAGTTCCAGAATAGAAGAGAAACACATACTCATTTGTTACTTTCTGTTCTCTCACTGTCGACGGCCCAAGAAATCCCATTGTCGGCCGATCCTTTTTTCGAACGATCACCTCGATCTTCTTCTCAACACAGGCTCGGTTACCTTACCCTAAGGCAACTGACTCATCCGAAACGCGAAATCCTCCGAATCGATTAGATCTGGTAATCGAATCGAATCCAAAACTCGCTACTCCGTGAATGATCCTCCGTACGAAGCCTACTATCAAGAAGGATTTCACGAGATCCTGCAGTGACCACCAGAAAGAATTACACCTGTATTCTACTTTCTCCCGGCACTCTGGGTTTCTCCGACGCTCCTTGTTGGCACCGATACCAGTTGATCCACTCAGTCCTTTCCCTATACAGACTGATTCATCGACCTGCTACTGTTACCACCCCTCCATGATATCTAACTCCTCCCCAAGAGGAACAACAAACAACAACAGAGTTCCTGTAAGGACTTGAGTTGGTTACAAGTTGGATACTGCCTCAGCTTTTCGTCGGAGTTACTGAGCATAGTTTCCTCCCTTGGACACCAGGCTTGGGTCGTCAGCCTTCTCCCTGGATATCCAACTCCTCTCCATAGGATCTCACCCCACAAGAACAACTACAAAACTGCCCCTCTAGCGTGTTTGCTAGATTGTGCAACAATTCATTGACACAGCCACTCTCTGCTACTGCACCTGACTCTCCTACTGGCTGGAGCTCCAAAGGATTGAGCCCAGACAGAACTGCAGCGTGGTGTGGCATAGATATTAATACATAACTGACTCTTTCTCTCTCTCATTGATTGTTGAGTGACTCTCCAGTGACTTTCCACAGTTCCAGCTGAATCGAGTACCCTCTCCACATCTTGGCTTGACTCTCTGTTGCATCGGTCACTACAACAGATTGAGTACCAGCCTTTGAGACAACACAGTGTCATACAGTAACACAGCCCCATCAACCAACAACACCCCTTGATCCCCCCACCACTGCCTCTACCTACTGGCTATAGCGTGACTTCTCCAGTTTTCCCTGAAAGAATCCCTAACAGCCTTTGGCTCTGATACCATCTTCTCCTGCAGGTAGTGGTATACCTGCACCAGACTTGGCCACAGCCTTTGATCCAGTGGCAACAACAACCCAACAACTTGATATAAACCTTGATTACCAGTGCCTCAGTGCATTGCCCCTTGAATAAACCCCTCTACATCAATCATCTCGCCACCTCACAAGCAACCTCCATTGCTTGCATTGAAGCAACGACACTACAGTCAACACTCCAGGATACACAACTCTCCCACCAACCCACCTACCACCCACCATGACTTCCCCATGTCTACCCACAACTTCACTCAAACCCAAGGTCCTCCCAGACATCCCCCCACTCCCACACTTCACCCAACCAACCACATCCACCATCCTCCGCAGACTACACAACACCACTCCCCAGATGATCAGCCAACAGCTCCTAGAGCATGCAGCCATCTTGAGGATCACACCCTTCCGAATCACACCCTACCCTATCAGGGAGGATGCCTTTGTTCTCACCCTTGAACACAGGCACGCCTCTATCCTACAACACACCATCAACCATGCTACATCCCAACTCCTACAACAACACTCCAACACCAACAGGATCTCCCCTCCTGCCTCTGGCACCAGCCCACTCCCAGTGCCCCCTTATCCTCCTTCTATTGACTCAACAACCCCTCGAACAGCCCACAACACTCCAGCAGCCACTGTGCCTCCCTCCTGGGAACCACAGACTGCCAGTGTGTCATTTGACCCCATCTTCTGCCTGCTTGTTGGCCTCTATCTAACAATTTTTGTGCATTGGATGGGTTACACCCTGCTCTGGTCCAGCCTGAGGAGTACCACCTCCTACGGGCTCTGCTGGCATCTTGCCTTGCATGCCAAGGCATTTGCCACAGCTTGGGACCTGACCACCCAGACACACTTACTGGCGAGCACTCTTTGGTCTAGCAATCTATCTGGTCCTCACGGCCCCTTTGGTGATAATGGTTTCAATACCGACAAAAATCCTGTGTAAGCCCCTGTAACCCAGGTTTTGCGCTGCAGGTTCCCTATCAATGTGCTCACCCCCCTACCCAGGGCATCTGTCTACTTGGTGCTGGCTCCACGTTGGGCCAGTGGATGAGGTCATGTTGATTGGGCAAACAAGTAGATGACGACTCAGCTAGGTGGGGATCTACCCCACCACTTGCCCGCGTCAATAAAGTCACTCCGTGACCAATAGCTTGTTAAGCTAAATGAGTAATTTAAACCTTGGCCAAAGGAGTAGATCTACCCTATAAGCGACGCACCATCATTCAGAAAGATTTTCAGCTAACTATCCACGATTGGAAATTGCTTCGACGACGGGAAGCGGCTTCAATTGCGTCGGCGGCAACCAAAGGGGTATCGGAAAGTGGTAATTTGTTGTGTTCTTCACTTCACTGTAGCTAGTTTGGCTCGTCGTAGACAGCGGTGGCAGTTCAGTGCACGACGTAGTGTCAGTGTTGGTAGGTGTTCGTCATGGCCAGTGTTTACTAACTGCATGCAATGGATGAAACCAAAATTGTAGTCGTCGGGCTCGGCTGGTAGCATTGCATTCAAGAAGGAAATGCTGTTGCTGTTGGCCACGAGCTTGCCAGGATCTCCCCTTGTTCGTATGTCGTCTTCAAATAGTTGACAAACTCTGAACAAATGGAAAGCGATGGTCGTAGGTACCCTGGTTGTTGTTGGTCTTGATTATCTCGGGCGTTGTTGAACCGACTGGAGGCGTACCGGTAGTGTCATCGTCGTGTTCCTCGGTGGTTTTTTCAGGAGTGGTGGTGTCGCTCTTTCCGTCATCGTGCATGTTGGCTGTTGGCAACCAAAAGACGGCGTATGCATCGACTACACGGATGAGTCCGAAATTGTGGTCTGGATTGGTGGGCACGACGCAGAAATCGGACTCGACTCGGCTGGAAGCGTGGCGTCTTCAACGGGGTGTGTGAGATGTGATCACGTTTGCACATCGAGATCAACCTCAACCTTAATGAAGATCTACCTCGTAGCGTAATTCCCCTCTATTTTAGTTCATACTTTTACGTCGAACTCCCCACCATGTCATCCTTCACATCGACCTCAGTTCGTAGGTTATGAGCCCAAAGCGTCATCGTTCTCGCAGTGAAGATATCGCGTAGTGTAAAGCAGGGCAAAGCCGTGATCTGCGCTTACACCACATCGAGCTGCAATGACGGGACGATGCAATTTGGAAGATGACAACAACAACATGGTGTTGTTGATCCACTCCGCCGTGGTAAAGCGGATGGATTTCGAGTTCGAGTTTCTCCTGGAAATTCGAACTCAACGTGAAGTATCCAGCACATCAAGATGGCTATGTGGCTGTTCGAACTACCGTTTAATGGGTAGATTGACTGAGCTCTCATTCGCTCAGCGGTACACAAAGAACAAGCTCAATCTCGATCCTAGCCATCGGATTGGGTCAGGAGACGGCTGCTAACTGCTGCTGGTGACACCTCCTGGTCAATCTGACACCCCTGTGATCTCACCAGAGAGATCCTGAACAAGGTGATGTTTTTTCGACGTCGAAATCGAGCTAGCACACAGCGAGAAAATGACTAGAACAACAACAAGATCACCATGACGACGAACTACAACGACCAGACACTGCTACCTTATCGTGTTACACGTAGGTCTTCCGGTATGTTTGGTATGAGCGACCTCGAATTCCAAGAACGATCTCGTCGCCTGAGCATGCAAATTCCTAGGGACCCCGTTGTTAACGAGCCACATCTACCGCCCGTTAGAACTCCCACGGAACGAGCTCGCGCTGTACAATTTGCGCAAACTCAAGCTCATGGTGACGCACAACGACCCCAGCGTCTGTTCCAGGCAACGCCTCGCGTTCCCCCGCAGACTGCTCCATCAGCTGTCAGTACTACCCCGGTTGTACGTCCACCTCCGATTGGTCACGTCGGATCCTGGAAGCTTCCAACACCTGCTGCGACGCCAGCTCCGGCTGCCTCGCCAGCTCCAGCTCCTGCTGGTGGAAACAGCCTCGATCCGGCTGGTACGACCACGACTCCCGCTCCAGATACAACTGGTTCCGGTGGTGGTGGAGGTGGTGGTGATGCTAATCCACCTACACCTGACCCTGACGTTGATCACCTCCTTGTTGACGGACGCCTCATCGAGATTGAACTGGTTCCAACACCGCAAACTCCATCTTGATGGTGGAATAAAGCGGACAGGATCCACTTCGATCACGAGGCGCGCCAAACCTTCATCAATAAGGCGACATCCTACACCGTTCTAGGAAAAGACAACAAGCTAGTTGAGCAACCTACTGACCTCGACACCAATGGTCTCATCACGGCTGTTGAGCGGTCTGACCGCAAGTTCGAGCTCCTTAGGACTCACATGAAACACTTCGACCTGTTGGATATCTTCCAAATTGTGACTCCAAAGGATGAAGAGTTTGGCTTTACCTACACTTCGAAGACAGAAGGAAAACCGATGGATTTGTTACAGTATGCTCCCAAGATCACACCTGAGGCTGTGGCTTTGAGAAACTACTTCTATAATTCCTGTGTGCGCATAAGCACTTGTCCCTATGTGAGTGAAAATATGTCCCTCACCTTCACTCTTCTGCAGAACAACACAGACTCCAAACTGTTGCAGAAGGTGCTACCTGAGTACAACAGCTGGCCTGAGACCTGTCATGGTGGGCCTTTGCTGTTCGCTCTGTTGTATCGTCATATCCAGAGGACATCCCAGAGTGCCATCCAAAATGTGCGAGAGTCATTGAATTCCCTCAAGATCAAGGACATCCCCATGGAAGATGTGGATGTGGTGGTGAATAAGATCTCCACTGTCTACACCTTGCTCAAGACCAATTCCAATGACCTGATGAACTATGTACCAGCAGACTTCTCAGAGAAAGTGCTCCACATTCTGGCAACCTCCAGTGTCCCTGAGTTTAACAAGGCTTTCATCAAGAGGATTGAAGAGGTTAAAGCTGAGGCTGATTGTCGTGGAAGTACCCCTATCTGGCCTGAGATCAAGGTGATATGTGACCAAGCTAAGAACATGTATCGTCGGATCAAGCAGAGTGACAAGGGATGGCTTACCAAGACCAAGGCCAAACAGAGCGCATTCAATGCCAACTCTGGCAGCTCTGACTCAGGGGGATCCGGTACCCGATTCCAACGCAAGTGCTGGAACTGTGATAGCCCCGATCACCTCCTTCCTCAGTGTCCCAAACCCAAGAATCAGGACAAGATTGACAAGCACAAGCAAGCCCTCAAGGATGCAAAGAAGGCTCGTTCGCAAGGAAACTCTCAAGGAAACTCTCAGAGTGGATCACAAAGTGCTCCTCGTGAGCGCCAACGCAAGACAGGAGAAGATGGACGCCCAATGATCCTTTCGAAGAAAGGAGCCTGGGTGGTGGACCAGAGAGAGCTCCACAACCGCGAAAAGGCACAGATTAAGGAAGTGCTGTCTTATATGGCCTCCAAACTGGAAGCCGAAAAGGCATCTGCCAATCAAGCAGCTGATGCTCCCAATCCTGATTCCACCCCTCCTCCTGCCACTGGAACTGACAGGGCTTCTGAAGTTGCCCGGATTCAGGCCAGTCTGGCTAAGGTCCAAGCCAGATTCCAGTGATTTCTCAGTGTGTTGGACTCCTGGATGCGTTCCTGGTTTCACATCGTGGTAGGCCTCTGCGGTCTGGCTGCATTCGTGCACCCATTCCAATGGGCCCCCACCTTGGTCCAGACCACCCCCCCCACCTTTTGATTTGGTGGTGGTTGGATCCTACACCACACTTTTCCCTGTCGTTCTTATCCTTCAAGCTGTCGTTCGAGTCTACGAAGGCGCAATGACACCACCCCCTGGGTGGTTGAATCTGCCTCATTACTGGGACTTCCACGACCCTCATCTTACCATGCTGGTTCATCTACCTTTCTTTGTCCACTTGTTACCTCGTTTGGTGACAGGGGGATGGGACTGGCGGACCTACTTCGACTGGTTGTGCAGTCACCGGCACAGGTTACCATATGGATGCAATGATGTCCGCTTTAGGGTCTTATGGATGGGTTCGTTAAGGATTGTGTATTACTATCAGGGTATCATCCCCACTGATTTGGGATGGCGTATCCGTTTGAAAGCCAAGGTGCGCCTCAAGCGCTCCTTGCGAGCTTCTGCAGCTCAGGCCAAGGTGAAACAGAAAGCAACCTATCACCTTAGGGCTTGGAGTCTCAGCCAGAAGCTGAAGCGACCGAAGCGCAGAGTCCAAAAGGCCTCTGCCACTGCCACACGAAGGAGACATCCTGTGAGACAGCAAGACAAGTGTGATACTGGAACCAAAAGCTGGTCAGTTCGTGCTCATTTCAGACTGAAGTCCTTTCGGAGACAACGAAGGCAATGCAGTCAATATTGTGATACTGCTCGCATGCAACCAAGACAAGAGAATCACAAGAAGAGGTTCTATTACAGGTCACCAGTCCCTTATCCGAAGATATGTCGACTGGTAGGACCTAGGCAGAAGAAGTTCTGGTATGAAAACCCAGGCTTCAAGCTGACCCCAAGGGTAGTCGTGGGAAGTTATGAAGACTGATTGATTTCGTGACTAGGCCATCCCAAGACAAACCCAAACCAAGAGAATTTAAGAGACAGTTCAAGAAGTGTAAGGTCACAGCTCTGTTGGATAACCTCGATCCGATCGAGTGGTTCCACAAAGAGCGTTTGATAACTGACCACATGTTTACCTCCAGAGGAATTGAGGAACAACGCATGTACGCTTACTATGAAAAAGCAAGAGTGTTGGAAGAGCTCGACATCAAGGTCCAAAGGCCTTTGGATCATGACCGTATGGGCGCTTACAACATGGAGAAGACTCAAAGCAATTGGCACGTACCTATTGTGATTGATTCTGGCTGTTCCTTGTCTCTAACACCGTTCCCTGAGGACTTCATCCGTCCCATTGAGCCGTGCAAAACTGAGGAACTACAAGGAATAGGCAACACAGTAGCCGCGAAAGGCAAAAGGCTGGTTGAGTGGCGCATAAGGGATGTGTATGGTCGGATTGTGATAATCCAAACCGAGGCTTACTACGTCCCTAGTGCCAAGATTAGGCTGTTCAGTCCCCAGAAGTACTTCCAAGAGCAAGATGGTGGAAGTGTGCTGTTGGAAAAGAACAAAGTTACCGTTACCACTGCAGATGGAGCCAAAGGTGAATTTCCTTATGACAAAGGGAGCAACTTACCTTTGATGCTACAGGACTGGGTACCGACTGCTGGTTTATGTCGGCATACCACCTTTCATCTCAGCAGTAGACTTTCTTACCCAATGTGCCAAGCTTTTGGACCCCATGAACATGAATCTCTGTGGCAACTCGAAGGAGCTGAACCTGTGGCATCACCGTTTATGTCATATTGGTCATCACCACATACGGGATCTGATGTTTCCTGTTAAAGGTGACTTCATCGATACCCCGTTCCCACCGAACTGTGGAGCCACCCAAGTGTCCAGCCTGCCAACTGTCCAAGCAGACTAGACGCACACCCGAAGCAAATGTTAGACGAGGGGGTCACTCCAACAAGAGACCCATTTGGAAGCAGTTGCAACCAGCGGAGATGATCTCGATTGACAACTTTGACAGCCCAATTCTCGGACGACGAGAACACACGGCCGGCAAGGAGTCTGATGATGACAAGTTTAAATGTGGATCTATCTTTGTGGACCATGCTACTGGCTACATATGGATTCACTGGGAATGAAAAACTCTGCAGAAACGCCCTTTTTGAGTCCGCAGAAACACTGTTTTTTTCCTGAAGCAGGCTGGCGTGCACTCTGCAGAAGCCCTCGAACTCTGCAGTTCCGAAAGCCGGCATGGCTTTTTCTGCCTGGAGGTGTTTTTTTTTCTGCCGGGAGGGTGTTTTTCTCTGGCAGATGACTTTTTTCTGCCAAAAGCACCTGAAAACTGCACAGAATGGCTCACAGAGTCGATTCATTGTTTGGCAGAAGGATTTTCTGGAGCAATTATCGTTTGCAGCTTGACAATTACTTAGAGATGGATACCAGGCAGGCGTGACGAAACTAGCAGCAAATAAATAGCCGGTCTCTTTTTGAAATCTCAAGGCTGCCATGACATCATTGACATTTAATGCCACGGCACACTTTGGAGCTAAGCCCTAACGTCTCTCCTGCAAAACGAGAACCCCCATTAACTGTCTCATTAACCCAGACTCTAAAACGAGACCCCATTATGATGTCGAGGAATACATTAACCCACACTCTAAATCAAATCGAATTCAAACTTATTCGATTAAGATTGACTCAGTCCCACCAACACCAGCATATTTCAAAAGCATGAGTCACAGTGATGACGTCGACCCTGTTGACTTCGAAGAACATCTTGTCAGGTTCAACTCCCACAAGGAAGTGGGAATGAAAGAACTGCCCAAGAGAGTCGTGCTTTCATTCACACATCTATAAAACCGTTGCAAAAAAGAGCAGTTTAGGGGGGTTGGGGGATAAAATAGAGACTTCTACGGGAATTTTACTACTATTTGTGGAAAGAATCGTAGGTTGGGTAATATTTAAGGGTCAATAGTGGGGTAAATACCTAGTTTTCTAGGGCTTTTGGGGTAGAATGGAGATGGCCTGGGGGGATGGGAAAAACAGAGTTACCAAAGGGGCTACAGGATCCAAATCATCTTCACAAATAATAGAAGGTTTTGAAGGGGTGGGGGGCTGTAGTATCAATGACCTGGAAGAGCTCGAACGTGCTTTCGAATCCAAGGACGGCCACTTTTTTCGAAATGTCGCTTGCCTCCCGCTTCAAGGTCGGCCAAAGTTTGTGTGTCATCAAAAAGGTCAGTCAACTGGGAACACGCAAAGTTCCAAATCTCTTCATTAGCTGCATCACCCTCCTTGAACTGGTCTCTTTTCCAACCTAGGAGAGATTTAATTACATCAATGCTCCCCTCCCTGATCATACTTGCAACATCTCCTGCCACGCAATCTTTGGCTTTCTTGTTGGGACGCTTGCTGACCTCACTGAGTTTTTTGAATGTAATCCAAGGGAGCTTGAAGGTGAGGTCCTCTGTAGTGCTGACGTGCTGTGTAAGCTCACTGAGGGATTCAATGCCGACGTGATTATTCTTGTGTCTGTAGTACCCAAAGCTAACAAACTGCTGTTTCAAACCGAACTCGTCTTCAATCTCTACATCTGAGCCAACCGACAATTCCTCCTCCATCGACTCCTGCTGCGCCCTGGAATGAACCTGTAGCAAAGAAAATAAGTGAGGGGACGAGAGTAGGGACTCCTGCTTTTTTCTCTGCTGTCTGTGTCATTACCTCCACCTGGGTTTCTTCGTTTTTCTGAGAAGGTGAAAGCATAGCACAACACAATAAAAGATGTCTTAGCTACACTCATCTTATCATGCTGGAACAGTATCCATTTTTGACTTACCTTTGATTTCTTGGTAGCTACTTTTTTGCTCGGGTTATCTGAACTGAGCCTTTTCTGGAATAGAAAAGCAGAGAGAGAAGGCGATGTATGTTAGGCACAAAACCAAAAGGGTAAATATTACTTTCGGGTAATGAGGAAAGGAAACGAAGACTCACATTCTTGGTCTTTTGTTTGCCATTTGCCTTTTCTGTCTGTTTCTTCTTCTCCTCCTCCTGTGTAATGTACAACTTGTTTTTGTTAGAGAGTGATTCATGATGGGGGAGAGAGCAACATACATGAGCACTCACACTTTTGTCTGAAGCTTTTGCCTTTTCTGCCTGTTTCTTCTTCTCCTTCTGCTGTGTAATGTACAACTGTTTTGTTAGAGAGTGATTCATGATGGGGGAGAGAAACATACATGAGCACTCACACTTTTGTCTGAAGTAGCAGAAGACCCATCTTTTGCACTCTAAACAAGAGACGACAAGGGGGGGTGAAGTCAGTGAATCCAGGCCACTGCATTAGTCGAGATGGCCTTTCTACTCCTCACTCACAGTGGCCTTGGACGCCTTTCGAAGGCCCTTTAAAGCTTTGGCGGCAGCTTCTTGTAAGAGCTGCTGTGTTTGCGCCTGACTGTCTGTCCCTTTGTCTGTTTCCAGTGTATGCTCTCGCCCTTTGGTCCCCTTCTGGTCACTGTGCAAGAATTCAATCTGCTTTTCTGCAGTGGACAAGCGACTGGAAAGGTCAGCACTGAATCTTGGATAGCTTTTATGCCACTATTGAGTTCACTCTGCCCCTTCTGTAGAGTGAAACTACAGAGCAAATTCATTGTTTGGCAGAGTTTTTCGTTTCCAGTGTTCACCTGCAGACTTCGCTGGCGACTGTGGAGGCAATTCAGGGCAAGCACGAGTTAGAGGCGTTCTGCGTCAAGGGATACCATGCAGACAACCATCCGTTCGGCTCTGCTGCATTCCGCGATGACATTGCTCTGAGGGAGCAGACTCTGACCTTTAGTAGAGTTGGCGCACACAACCAGAATGGTGTGGCAGAGAGAGCCCAGCAGACAGTCTTTCGAATGGCTCATGCCATGATGATTCATATGTTGATTCATTGGCCTGATTCCTTCAAAGCTGACCTCTGGCCTTTCGCTCTCAAGCAAGCGGTACACATCTGGAACCATACTCCAAGGACCCGAGATGACCTGTGCCTGCTTGAGCTCTTCACAAAGACCAAGCTTCCCAACGCTGATGTGCTTCAACAAGCCCGTGTGTTTGGTTGCCCCACCTACGTGTTGGACCCTACCCTCCAAGACGGCAAGAAGTTGCCCAAATGGAAGCGGAAGTCGCATCTAGGCATTTACCTGGGTGCTTCCACCGAACATTCCCCCACAGTTGCTCGAGTCTTGAACCCCGATACTGGATTCATCAGCCCCCAATTCCATGTGGTGTTTGATGAACTGTTCTCCACGGTGTCTACCGCTATGGATGAAACCCAGTTCGATCCCGAGACTTGGGAGTCCCTGTTGGTCAAGGATAGCATTTCCAAGACCCTTGATCAAGTTGAAGGGGACACCCCCACAGATTTCTACCATGAGTTCAAACGTTCTGACTCTGACTCCTCTGTTCCAGAGGGAGAGGAGACGGACGTGGACCTATCGGATTCAGAGTCTGAGGGAAAAGAAGAAGAGGAGCCTGTTAGGACAAGATCTGGAAGGGTTTCTAGAGCAAACCCTAGATTCACTGACTTAGCTGTTCCTGAACCGCCATCTCCTGCAGCCATGCTGGCTGGCACTGCTGCCGGTTACCATGCTAAAGTTGAGAGGCACCCTGCTGATCGGTACGCTCCTGGACATTCAACGTTCACAGCAAGCCAGTCGGGAAGTTCCAAAGTCAAGAAGCAAGATTTGGAAATGGCCAGCCTGATGGGCATGACTTGGGATACCTGTTTGGAACCCTTGAGACGTGTCTCTACCAGGAAAGCCCTAGCAGCAATGATGTCCACTTGGGATCCTTACCAAGGTACTATAGAAGAATGGGACCCTCTAGCTTTGGCAGCCAAGGCCAATGATGAGGACACTCCCAATTTCCATGAAGCCACCAAGGGATTCTGGGAAGCCACGGACAAAGAGTACGACACATTGGAGACAATGGATGTGTGGGAAGCAGTTGACAGAAAGAGCTGGATGAATGTGTCAAGAAGTTTCCGAATGGACTGGTCAAGAAGTTCAAATGCACTACGCTAAAAGCTAGTGTAAAGATCTTAAGAGTAGAAAGCTATGAAAACTAATCAACGAGAGAGATCATATCAAAGGATCGTAGATCTGGCTTCCCGCGGGAGACTATAAGTGTGTGAGAGTAGTGGTAGTAATCACGTCCTCTCCACGATCCTAAAACGGAACGCGTGAAGGTTTGTCTAGCCTGGATCTAGTAGCGTGGAAGTACTCCACGCTGGCTAAATATCTAGAGCGATGTTTCATCAAACCTAGTATGACTAGAGCGGTTCATTGAGAACCCTGTCTCAGATGACTATTCACGAGAGACTAGTCATGAGTCGAACTCAAACCTATCTAGGATCAGTCGCGAATAAGGCTAAGAGCCGTGTATTGCATTCGCCCCCTGACAAGGGTCACAGAAGGCGCGACAGCAGTCGGACAAGGAGAACAATATGATTTAAAGTGCGGGGCACTCATGAGATTTGGATGTAGACATGTGCGTCGCACGATGGCAATCCTACAAGGGGATCAGGCCTTGTATGGGTGTATATACCTTATGTTCCAAGTCTGGTAGACTGTGCCGCGTTGGCGGTAGCATGTTGAAGCCGTACAGTGCCATTGTCATTGACTCGGTCTATAGTGTAAGGACCTTTGTACTTTGGCTGACCGTACTTGCGGTGCTGATACTGTTGAATCATCACAGTATCGTTGACATTGTATTGATGAGGGACACGCGTTGCGTTTTCCTATCGTTGTTTTGTTGATTAGTCGTGGCGACGTTCCTTAATGTACTTCCAGTTGGCTTCGAACCGGACGTTGTGAATCGCGTCACGATTGAACACGAGCTGTGCGGGCGTTGCACGCAAGGTGGTAATGAATCGTGGCATTGATTGCAAATGCGAACCGCCGTGAGGACTCCATCCCAGGATCCATTCACGAGGTCGTCTTTGGCACTTGATGTTTTGAACAGCGATCAAGTTCGTATGGTTTGATGAGCACGCTCAGACCATAGAGTTGGCTTGAGGTTTACGCGTGGTGATGAACTTGCGACGAAGTCCATATTCATCCCGAAGTGTCTTTTCGACCTCTGCGGGGAACTCACGTCCTCTATCCATGATAACCTCAGCAGGCCATGATACGAGTAAGCCACGTTTGTTCTAGGACGATGGCTACTTCGTCTCTGCCTTTGAGCAGATCTCTGCCAAATCTCGAACCATCCGGTTACGGGATCAATCATTGTCAAGCAATGAAGTGTGCAGGAATTCTTTTCTTGGGATCCCCGACGTTGAAAGGGCCTATCAGGTCAATACATAGTCTTTCCCAAGGGATCTCTCGCAAGTCTTTGGAGGCATCAATCCCAGTTTACGCGTCTTGGGTTTGTTCATCTGGCAGCTTTGGCAAGCTGACATACGGCCTGCACAGTCCTGCGCAGCCCTTTCCAGGTGTAGTGTTGGCTGATGGTTAGTTCCGTGCGAGTTCGCCAGGATGCATCAGCACACCATGGTACCTTTCAACTAGCTTCTCTTGCAATTAGTTTTAGGTACGACGATTTTCTCGTCCTGAACTACTAAGTCGTAGGACTTATCCCCTCTGGGGAAAGATTGCTTCTTGTAGTCGTTTGGCTTGTCCCTGAGGACTTCTTGATATCGTTGTCGTCTTTCTGACGATGTTCGATTCCGGGGAACGAGAGAGGGAACTCACTAGGGAAGTCCTCTTCGTCTGCAGCCATGAGCTAGCGATCTCGCTGGCGTCCATCTGTTTTGAAGAACCGTCGTTGTAGAGATGTTAAGTCTCGACAACGCATCGGCGACGATGTTCTGTTCGCCTTGATGTACCGTAGTTCAGGGCCGTATTCCTCCAGAATAAGCGCCATCGCATTACGGATCGGTATTGAAGTTCTACATGTAAGATTCTTGTGGTCCGTATGTACAACGATCTTCTGTCCTAGAAGAAGTTACGGAACTCTTTCAGAGTTTCTACGATACTGAGAAGTTCCCTTCTCGGTAACTGTGTAACGTGTCCGAGCAGGGTTGAGCTTACTGCTGTAGAACGCGATAGGTTTTTCCCTTCTGGGAAATTACGAACCTAGTTGAGTATCACTCGCATCCGTGTGGATAACGAATGTATCGTTGAAGTCAGGGTAGGCGAGCAAGGTTCCTTTGCTGATGATCTTCTTCATCTGGCTAAAGGCCTTGCTACGTGTTCTTTGCTTCCCATTTCCACTTCGTTGTTTGGAAGTAACGAAGCGAGGTGGGGGCCAGTTCATGTGTCGTCTAATCCACATGTCTGTGATAGTAGTTACTAGTCCAATGTAATCTACGGAGTTCCTTCTGTTTTGGTAGGAGGAGCGATATTCTTGATCGCGTCTATTTTCTTGGTTATAGGTTGGATCCCTTCTCGAGTAATCCAGTAACTAGGTATTCAAGTTTCTCCTCTTGCGTTAGAAGGACTTGTAGCATTGATCTTGATTCCTGCTTCTCGAAGCCTTTCGGAGACTTCATCCTAACTTTTTCAACGTGATCTGCCTGAATCGCCGTTAGTTAGGAGAAGTAGATCATCAATGTAAGCACGGACGTATATCTAGGTCGTGCATTAGTGTTCCCATCTTCTCTGGAAGATGTCGGGACTATTACATAGGCCATTGGCAACCTCTGGTCTCGTACTTTCTCCACGGGAGTACGATGGGTACAGAGTTGCTTCGAGTGAGGTGACAACTCGATGTGATAGTATCCTGTTCAGTCTAGACTAGTAGCGTATTTGAATCGTCTAGATTCAAGAGTATGTCCCTGTAATTTTTGGGATAGGATAAGGCTCCGCTTAATCTTTTTGTTCAGTTCCCGGAAATCAGAGATGAATCGTACAGATCCGTCTTTCTTGGAATGATGAAAAGGTGGTGCTGCCCACTCGGAACGTTTACCTTCTTGAGTACTCCTGCCTCGCAGAGACGTTCAACCTCCATCTTAAGAGTGTGGTATGGACTCGCGTGGGAATGGGTAAGCCCTTGCATGATAGGGTTTAGCCATCAGGGAGGAGGTTCTACTTCGTAGTCGTCCATCTGCCACTTTCCCCAAAGTACCATCGAATAGGTCAGAGTATTTCGTCAGTAAGGAGTGAAGCTGTTCCTTCTCTTCCGTGTTTTAACTGATCTTTGACTTTGGCAAACCTGCCTTAGTCAGCTTGTTCGTATTTCACATCAAAAATCTTCTGGAGACGATCTGCAACTGTCATCGACAGGCGCAGGATCAGGAATGAAAAAAGTTTTCTTCTTCATTGTGTCGCTATCTTTCCATAGGAATAGATGCGCGCGTCCCATTCTCACTGACATGGTTGTGAAATCGGACTTGAAACCTAAGTCAGAGGGAATATCTCGACCTATGATCATGTCATACGCCCCAAGCTTCTTGGTGACGTGTATTCCACTCGATAATTCTACCTTCGTGGAATTCAGGAATCATGAATGCAGCTTTGCACTTCGTGCTGTGTGTTTAATTCTCCTGCAGGGGTAGTCCACATCGTTTGGAGCCCCCAAGATCCTTCTGGCGTAATTTCTTAGCATGAGGTTGTGAAGCATCAAGGTTCCGGATGCTCCTGTATCCAGCAAGCAACGGATGTAACGGGTTTTTGGTTTCCCTTTTTCTCGCTTGTTATATCTAACATAAACGATGGTTTGAGGTCTCTTGTCTTGCGACGTTTACGAGTGGTTGGCAACGGACGAGGTTAACGATGCTAAAATAGATCATCAGAGTCATTGAGCAGCTTCTAGGCAATCATCTAATTTGCAGTAGAATTCATCAGTTTAAAACAATTCTTGTTTACTATGTTAGTGAGATATCTTCATCACTTTTGGTATGAGAAATCGGAACATGTTTGAGTCATCATCCTGGCCTAACCCTCAGATAGAGATTTCTCCATCCAAGTGATTGAAATTGAAATAGAGGAGTTTGTCCTCATTGTCAGAGTTTCTGATTTGCGCTTGCCAACAATGGTTGCGAAGTTTGCACAATGGTGGCACGAGTATCGTCGATTCGTGTTCTTTCGTCATTGTCGACGAGAGGAAGAATGGGTTTGTCACGCAACTGTTTCTCGAATTGCGGAACGACTGCTTTCCTTGAGCCATCTTCATGGTGAAGGATAAGGTTGGGGGTAGCTGAAAGCTATTTGGTGTTTGTTAACAAAAATGCAACTAACCTAAAAGCTAGTGTAAAATCTTTCGAGTGTGTTTGAGTTTGAGAGAATGAAAGTTATGAGAGAGATTAGAAGAGCATGAAAACTATCAACGAGAGAGATCACATCAAAGGAGTCGTAAGATCTGGCTTCCAGCGGTGAACTATAAAGTGTGATAGAGTAGGTTGTGGTAGTAATCCTACGTCTTACACGATCCTAAAACGGACGCGTGGAAGGTTTGTCTAGCCTGAATCTAGTAGCGTTGGTAGTACTCCACGTGGCTAAATATTATTGGGATGTTTCATCATCAACCTAGTATGACTAACCGCGGCCATTGAGAACCACTGTCTCAGATGACTATTTCAAGAGAGAGCTCAGTCAGACTGTCTCAGATGACTATTCACGAGAGACTCAGTCATGAGTCGAACTCAAACCCTATCTAGGATCGAGTCGCGAATAAGGCTAAGAGCCGTGTATTGCACAAAGCTAGGTTCTGTGCAAGAGGCGACAGGCAGATCCATGGCGTTGACTTCTTTGAGACTTACGCGCCGGTAGTGAACTGGACCACGGTGCGATTGCTACTCATCCGCAACTGAAGTGGATTCAGGTCTGTTCATTGCGAAGAAAGTCATCTGTCTAGTTTATGTGGATGACACATTGCTCTATGCTAGAAACAAGGAGGACATCCAAGAAGTTTTGGAAGCCCTGAGGAAGAGGCAAATGGTGTTAGAAGAAGAGGAGAGTGTGGCAGGATTTCTGGGAGTGGATATCACGACCGACACTCACTCTGGAAAGATCTGTCTGAAGCAGACAGGCCTCACTGATTGAATCATCAAGGCTTTACACTGTGGAGACCTTCCCTTCGTCGATACACCTGCCACCGAGTGCCTGGGAAAGGATGAGGATGGAGACCCAGCTACCTGTGACTTCAGCTATGCTAGTGTCATAGGCATGCTGTGGTATCTGTATGGCCACTCAAGACCTGATTTGGGTTTTGCGGTTAGCCAATGTGCTAGGTTTGCCTTCCAGCCCAAGAGAAGCCATGAGCTGGCCCTGATCCGTATTGGTCAATATCTCAATAGCACCAAAGGAAAAGGACTGATCATGGAGCCCATGACCACGGAGACCTTCAAGATGGACGCCTACGTGGATGCTGATTTCATGGGACTCTACGGCAAGGAGAATCGTGCCGACCCTGCCAATGTCAAGAGCAGAACTGGGCTGGTCATTGTTGGAGGAAATATACCTGACACCTCTTTACTATTGACTCGTGTATTAATCATCTAGTCCGGTTCGCATGCAAATTCATCATGCAAGGAACCGAGGGAGTTTTAGGTCTAAAGTGTTACGGGGGTCCTTATATCCAATTCAATCACAAGAATTGCTATGCACCACCAGAAAATCCTCACTTTTGCTTTTCAGCTTAATCTAAAACCAAATTACTCCCCAATAAGCTGCAGTATTACTAGCAAATACTGCTGAATGGTTGTCCTATTGTTTGGGCCAGCAAGCTGCAGCAGACCATTGCCTTGAGCACGATGATGGCTGAGTACTGTCGACCTGCATGATGGAAGTTCTGCCTTTGAGGCGTACTGTCCAGACTGTGGCCGCAGGACTAGGCATCAAGGAAGAGTGCCCGACCTCATTCAAGACCACTGTCTGGGAAGACAACATGGGAGCCCTGACTCTGGCAAACCTGGAGCCTGGACAAAGCACTCCAAGGTCCAAGTTCTATGATGTCAAGGTCCACTGGTTCAGAGCACATCTGAAGCCAGGGGAACTCGAGGTGGTCAAGGTGGGCACCGCAGATCAACTTGCGGACATGTTCACCAAGCCCTTGTGTGTGGAAGTCTTCAAAAGGCTGAGATTCCACCTCATGGGCTGGTTGCTCGCGCTACCATGGTTGGGGATGAGTTTGTGCTGATGAGCTCTATGATTTCGTGCAGTTGTTGCCTTTGACGTCAACGTCAAGGATTTCAGCACGAGATCACCCCAAAGAAGACTTGGATTTCGTGCCAGAGGTGCGTCCATGCGATCTTGATGTCACAACAGTCATTACACCGCACAGTGGCTGCGTGCAGCGCGCTGTCGCGCGCAATGACGTCAGTGCGAGTTCGCGTTTGGACTGACACCGGGTTCGGAATGCTGAGGAGTGTTCTCAACGTCACCGACACGTTTGAGATTGATGTGAATTGATACACGCTATATGTTTTGATCTAGGGCTACAGCATGAAACGTTCACAGCGAGATGGTTCTCACCGTTGACGTTTCGCTCTGAGGGAGCATGCTGTGGAGCACTACATTCACACTACTCGTGGTGGAACTCACAAGTTCTAGTACTACGAACTGCAACTACATTTACACATTGCATATCATGTCATAGTCAACCCCTTACTACACCAAAGCGGAGTGTGATCAGATGATCGAGGCCGGTATCAACAATGCCATTGAGGAGTTCATGGAGAACGGTGGTCTGATGAATGCCGTTGGACACCTCTTCAAGACCAAGATGGACAACGACGAGTTCAAGGAGGCCGTTGACACTGCATTCAATGCAGTGACTCCCACCAAGCGCAAGACGTCAGGCTCTGAGGACGCGAAGCAAGCTCCTGTGGAGTGCTACTCGCATTATCCTGACGCCTTGGTCGAGCTGTTCAAGCAAGGCAACGCGATGATCGACATTGGAGCGTGTTCTACTGCTCCAACCAAGGTCGCGTTCGAACAGTTCGAAAAGCTGCGCCCCGCTATCATCGCTGACACCAAGGTCAAGAAGGCAGGCAAGGTCGACCTATATTCCAAGCCGAGCGAGATCTGGGCGCGCGTCGACCACGCTACCCTTATGAAGCACTTACGCATGGTGTAACCAAGTTCGCCAACTTCCGGCACAGTCCCGCGGTTGTTCGGTACTGTTGCCGATGTAACTATACGGTAGCTAGCTACAATGGCTGGATTAACAATATTCGGTTGTACATGTATTCATCATAAGGATCCAATGCGAAGTACCATGTACCAGTAACGGAGCGTAGCGAGCAAAGCGGAACCTGAGTGTGTTCGGTACTGTTGCCGATGTAACTATACGGTAGCTAGCTACAATGGCTGAATTGACAATATTCGGTTGTACATGATGTATTCGTCATAAGGATCCAATTCGAGGTACTAGTACCAATAACGGAGCGTAGCGAGCATAGCGGAAGCTGAGTGTGTTCGGTACTGTTGCCACTGTCGCCGACGAAACTATAGGGTAGCCGGCTATACAATGGCTGGATTGACAATATCCGGTTGTAACTGTTGGTTGAGGCAAAGGGATACAGGAGACGAGCGCTGAAAAAAACCGAATTTCCTATTTCCTATTTCCTGTTCCGGTGAAGCCAAAGTATAGGGATATAGATAGGTGTAAGCCAACAAAATTGGAAATTGAAGGTTTAACAAGTTTAGGGGTAGGAATAAAATCATGATTATTCAAGGTTAGTGCACTCATCACAATAACAGCTCCCGCTGACTTAAATAGGCCTATGCAGTGTCTGTGGGATCCCCCTCAATTCCTGTCTGTGGGACCCCCCTCCTATTGTGTCTGTGTGATCCCCCTCGTTTTGGTGAAGCCAGGGTATAGGGTTAAGACTACCTGATAATGGCAGCAATAATCAATCTAACACACAGCATCACTGCACAACGTTCCGATTCGATTCACTCATGATTATTCAAGGTTAGTACACTCAACACAATACGCCAGCAGAAGCTACAAAGTTACAGGTACATACGGGAGTGACAGCTGTAAAATTATGGTTAGCGGGTCGGGTGTTGTCGCTAGCTTAGAAAAAAAGAAGGTTATAATGAGGGAATGATACAGGGCGTCGTCGTGTGTTGTCGCTAGGCCCAACATTCCAATTCGATTCACTCATGATTATTCAAGGTTAGTGCACTCAACACAATAAGCCAGCAGAAGCTATAAAAGTTACATCTACATACGGGAGTGACAGCTGTAAAATTATGGTTAGCGGGTCGGGTGTTGTCGCCAGGGCTAGCCTAGATAAAAAAGAAGGTTATAATGAGGGACGACGAAGTCGGGTGTTGTTGCCAGGGCTATCTTGAAAGAAGGGTGCAATCTCAAACATGTCATCCTTCTTCTATCTGTCTTTCTGCCGAGGAGGTATCGCAGCTCCCGCTGACTTAAAAAGGTGTGTGGATCACCTTTTCCACTGAACCAAAGTACGTACACTAACGCTATCTGCAGTACGATGGATTGGGCTTTACCGGTACGCACGTCGCAACCGGTAGCTACATGCGTACCGGTAAAGCTACCGGTATGCATCTCCAATGGGTGCGTGTTACAGTCGTACCGTATTTTCAAACCGTTCAGTGCCGTTTTCTCACACTGCGTCCGACGGATGCCGATCCCGTTTTGTCCGTGGTGGTCTGGGGCCCAACTTCAACTTTACCGGTCTAAGTTTACTGGGTTCGCAGAGCTGTTCGCAGCTAGTATGCTGTAGTAGCTAGCGTGCTGCTCGGTCGGAAAATTCTCACCTCATACTCGTCCGACCTAAAAGAGTCTCCTCAATCTCTCCATTACCATCCCTCTTCTTGTCCTTGCCTACCTCTCCTGTGTTGTCGTTGCTCCTATTGCTCCCAAGATAAGAGAGGATGAAGGAATCCAGCAGCAAAGTAGATCAGGGGAAGAAGTTAGACGCAGAAGTTGTCGGAGCTAGGCTCTGCGACGATGCATGCACAGATCAAATGGCAAAGGCCACAGATAGCACTCAAGATGACGAGGAACACCATGCTCTGATGCAAGTAGTAGCACTGGAAATCAATGAAGCAGACAAACTGAGCAAGAACGGTCCAAGTGATACTAATGCTGCCCCACCTATGGTAGTCTCTCAAGGAATTCCTTCCACAAACAATGATGCTAGTGTCGTACATGTACCGGTACAAGAAGACAGTACACCACAAAACCAACAAGACGATATCCAGCCAACTATGTTGAGGCGAACCAACCCCTATCAAAGACAACTAGAATCTCAACCGGGAGCCTACTTGGGAGCGCCGGGAACAGGAAACTTGGAACGCACCACTACTTTGGATTATGCCCTTCTTGAGGCTCAACGTCGACACAATAATGCCACAGCAGACACCACCACCAACAACAACAATGCAACAGGCAACCAACAGTTGGCCGTGACTAACATGGTTGTAGAAGAGGGGCAAATGATTCCATCAGCACATCCCGTCAACCTACAACAAATTCAACAAAGAGAGCAAAACCGAAAGGCCAAAGAGAAGCTATTTGTTGCAGCTATGATTTGGTTGTGCCTTGTTGCTACCATTGTTATTGGGTTTGTGGCTGGCTCCCAAAAGCAAAAAGAACCAGTGCTCATTGCCTCAACAGAAACGCCAACTGTATATGGATCCATGGAGCCATCGAATGTCCCATCCTTTGCCCCGACTGGGGTTCTGGATGAACTGCTGGATAAACTACCTGAATACACTCTTGCCAGCATGAACAATAGCAGTGACACACCTCAGTGGAAGGCGTGGAACTGGCTTGACAATCACCAGAATATCACATACTTGCCAGAGTGGAGGAAAACTCAGCTCTTTGCTCTCGCAACCTTCTTCTATTCCTTTCAGGGAGAGCACGGGAACCCTCTGATCAAGGAACGTTGGATGGATTATGAAAGGACGAATGTGATTGGTTCTCCGGTGGGACTGGATCGATTGATTACAATGGAAACTATAGCAACACCTGAAGCATCTGCAACCTTACCTTGCAACAGCCAAAGGCGATTTACAATGCTCGATCTTTCAGGCCTTGAGGTTGATGAATTCCTGCCAGTTTTCCCGCCCGAAATTACCCTCTTGACTAGCTTGTCCCAGATTAAATTCCGGAGTGGTCATGCTCCAATATACGGGATTTCAACACATCCCACGGCATTTTCTTTCCTGTTTGCTTCCAGAAGAATTCTACAAGATGCCAAGCTTGGAATTTCTGTGGATTTGGAGTGTCCACGGTACCGGCCAACTTCCCTCCAAGTGGGACAAGTGCCAGCTTTGACTACCTAATTGGAAGTGAGCTGACTGGACCAATCCCGTTCGAGCTAGGACAACTTTCATCTTTGCAATATCTGAGTTTGTCGCTCGGTGAGTTGCCTGGTCCAATCCCTTCTCAGCTGGGACAATTGACTGCTTTGACACACTTGAATGTGGCCCTCAATCAGCTTACTGGGCTCATTCCTTCTGAGCTTGGACTGTTGACTTCTCTGGATTTCGTTTTTAATCAGCTTACTGGGTGCATTCCTTCTGAGCTCTTTCAAATGACAGATTTGTCCAGGGTCCACTTAAGTGGGAATCAGCTGACTGGCCAGGTTGCTTCCGGGCTTGGACTGTTGACAAGCTTATCTTGGCTTGATGTGTCTGAGAATCAGCTGACTGGCCAGCTTCCTTCCGAGCTTGGAATGTTGACAAGCTTTGCTCGGCTTTTGCTGTCTGAGAATCGCCAGCTTCCTTCCGAGTTTGGAATGTTGACAAGCTTTTTTCGGTTTTTGCTGTCTGAGAATCAGCTGACTGGCCAGCTTCCTTCCGAGCTTGGAATGTTGACAAATTTGCGTGTTCTGAATCTAACTGGCAATTCTGAGTTGTCTGGCACTGTCCCTGAGGACCTCTGTTTCTTGCAGAATGCCTCCTGTATATGGTATCAGGATGAGCAGTGCGTTCTTGGCTTTGATTGTACCTCCATGTTTTGTGGCTGTGATTGTCCCTGTTTGAATTGATAAGGAGAACATTATCCATTTTAATAAAATATACTATGCATTTTTGATTACATGGAAAGGACCTGGAGCAGTTAAATTGTCTTTTGGCTGAATGATTCAAAGGTCAATCCTTCTGTCTATCTATGCAGTAGCAATACCACTAGGCAGTGATCCTTCCAGAATGTTGTTGTTCAAAGACCAGTGAAAACTGTTGAGATGGAAGACGAGTTCTTAGCCTGTTGGTGCGGACCATGAACTTGTCTGTTTCAGACCTGCTAGCTAGCTTGCTGGCTAGGAACCCGTCATGAAAAAGATTAAAGCAGCAGAGCAGGAATTGAGAGGATAATAACCATCAGAGCTGGAAAACACTGGCATTTCATTATCGCTGAAACTTCTCCTCCGCACTGAAAGGAATATCTTGGTTGCAACTGTAGACTGTTGAGATGGGAGACGAGTTCTTATGGCATCTCTTTTTTCTTCTTCTTATCCTCGCGGTGCGGACCATGAACTTGTCTGTTCAGACCGGATATCGGCGACCCAAAGGAGAGAGGGCATGGGCTGCGCACGAGGTAGAGAATTTGTCCTCAAAGACTCCTCAGTGTCGACCAAACGAACACAGAACAAAAAGGACGCTGCCATTCCAAACTGGAGCTGCAGAACATATTCTTGTAGAATGTACAGTAAGAATAGAATAACCTAACGACTACAGCGTACGACAAAAAGAACACAGCCTGTTGTACCCAGGATAAAATAAATATAGCTATTATCCAAGGCATTGATTGAACCGTTACATGTTTCATTCTTGTGATTTTTGTTGTACTGAGTGAGGTGAAATATTTTTTCGTACCACCTTGATTTGATTTTTTCGTGACGGAACAAGTTCTTCTGAGCGTGTCACGTTCTGTTCTGTTCGATTGTGTTGTGTGTCCATTACTGTAGTGATTTTGTTTTTTGGTTTCCTGAAGTGTTGAGAATGTTTGTGAAAATGTAGAATTGCCTTGTTGGCGGAATGATTGATTGATGCATTGATTTTGATCGATCGATGATACTGTATTGAACAACAAATAAGTATTGGTGGATTCGATTCCGTTCTGTCAAAAAGAATTGAGAGCGAGAAGAAGAAGACGAATCCTCATGTCCATTTTACTGCGGCACTGTTGTGCTAGTAGAAGGATGGCCCGATTGTAGCATTTTTGGTGGGTGGCGGGTGCTGACGGAGTAATTCAAGCTACACAGTAGCAACAGCGCTGGTACACCTGTGGAGTTTGAGGGAACTACGCTTGCGGTGCGGTTGTTGGGTGTGCTTAGAGTAGCGCTGGGGGTCGAGAAGGTCTGGGAGCAGGCGCGAATTTTGGGAGTTTTCCGTCGTAGATTTGGTAGAAACCGCGCTAATTTCCGGCTGGTTTGGGGTAGAGTTGGCGGAATTTCCGGCGGAAACAACCTTGGGGGCTGCGGCAGAATTAGTGGAAACGCCTGGTCGTGGCGGCTGTGCTGTGGTTGTAGCATTTTGGCTCGTGGTGGTAGCTGCCTTGGGCGGAATCACTGGGTTTGATGGAATAACCTTTGGTGTGATTTTTGGCACAGCGCTGCTTGGCCATTGCTGCTGGGCGGGAAATTTTTACTACTGCAGTAGCGGCGCCACGAACTACTGCTGTACTCTGCTGCGCCGTTGTGGTGGGTGGAGCGTGGTATCTAGGACTGCCAGTGGGGGTGACTTTTGGCGGGTACTTGGGAACCATCACGGTTGGTTGGATGACCTTTGGTGGCACGGTAGAAATATTCTTGTGGACTGCTGTAGCAGGTGCATAGCTCACATTTGGAGTCATCTTTGGAGGCGCAGGATGACAGCGACTCTTTGTGCTACCGCCACTTTCTGACTGGTAGGACTTCCCGTGGGTGTCACTTTTGGAGGCATTACTGGGCACTTCAAGACCGTCGTATTCTGTGCCATATTGGATGGAACAGCTGTACTCTTTGCCGGAATCACAGTGACATTGGGCGAAGCCGTCGTAGCACGAACGACGGTCGTCTTTGGCGGAACCACTGCTGCCTTTGGAACCACGGCAATCTTTGGCGGAACAACTGCCGCCTTTGGTGGAACCGATGCTGTAGGCACCACAGCAATTTTCGCGGGCGCCACTGCCGCGTTCGGGGAACGAGCCGTTGCAGGAACAACTGCTGTCTTTTGTTGGGGAACCGCAGTCGTCTTTACAGGAACTGCAGATGCAGGAACAACTGCTGTCTTTTGTGGGGAACCGCAGTGCTCTTTGCGGGAAAACTCTGCGTTTGGTGAAACAGATGCTGTTGGCACCACTGTACTCTTTGCAGGAACCACGGCCGCATTGGGAGAGACAGAGGATGGCGTCGTCTTGGCAGGAACCACCGCCGCATTGGGAGATACCGCCGTAGTATTTTTGGGTGGCAACACCACCACGGGAGTATTACTCTTGGGGGCCGCCCGGACATACGTGACGGCGGACTGGCTAGTAGTAGTCGAGTTGTTGGCCGTCGGTGCGGGGGCAATGGCGGCGGGTCTGCTGCTAGTAGTAGGAGCCGTAGTAGTAGAGTAGTGGTTTTTGTCTTGGGAGCAATGGCCGTGGTGGCGGGACGAGTCGTCGCGGGATACCCCTTGGCCCCAGGATGCGCCGCTGGAGGATAGCTGTATCCAGAAGCTCCCTTGTGTCCTGGATGGTGTGGGTGATGAGCAGGATGATGCGGGTGATGAGGATGATGATACGGTGGATATGTGTACCGTCCGTCCTTGGTAGTGTTTCCCTTGTTGCTGTTGTTATTGGGAGATCCGGAAGCAGCAGCCGCAGCGGCAGCGTGATGATGGTGGTAGTGGTGGTAATAGCTACTATAGCTGCTAGACGCGGTACCGTTCTTGGAGGCAGCTTGACCGCTGTACGGAGGAGGTGGTGGATACGTGTAGGCAGCGGCAGCAGCACCCTTGGTGTTATTGGTGGTGGGTCGAGGATACACGGTTGGCTTGGGAGACGACGTGGGAGACGTGGCCGCATTGGGGCTCACACTGGGAGGACCCACGGGTGTAGTGGAGACCAAGCGAGGCGCCTTATTATTGGCAGCGCCCGTTGTGGACCTCGAGGCTGCTCGGGGCGGCGCCTTGGTAGTGGTGGCCTTTGCCGCCACGGCGGTCTTGGGCAAGACGGGTGTGTGAGTCTTGGTTGCAGTCGGAGGCGCCTTGGGCTTGGGGAGCACCGGAGTGTGAGTCTTGCTACCCGCCGCCGATTTGGGAAGAATCTTGGTGCTGGTATTCTTGTGGTGCGCCGCCGCGGCGGCGGCCGCTGCCGTACTCATCTTTGGCTTTGCGGTAGTGGGATGCTGCTTTCGAGGAGGTGGTGGATGACGATGATGATGGTAACATGGACTACCATGATGATACAGATACGTCTGCACCTGTCGTGTCGACTGTTCGACCGAGTTGAGAACCTTGGAAACGGACTTGGATCGTTCGTACTTTTCTGTCTTGGGGGTCTTCATGTGCAACGATCTGCGTGATTCCTGACTCCGACAAATAGATTCACTCAATTTTCGCAAGGATGTTCGAAACTTTTGTGCATCAATGGGTTTGCCACTGGTATCGTTGGGGACACCAACGGGACTGGCATGTTTGACGCTCGAAGGAGGCGGTGTCGTGGCCGTGACTGGCGGTTTGGCAGTACTACTAGTCGTAGGAGTTGGTTTTTTGGGAGGCGTGGTTGTCTTGGGAACGACCGGTTTTTTGGTCGTCGTAGTAGAAGTTGCTGCTGTAGTTGCTGCAGACGCAGGAGTAGAATTTTGTTTTTTGGTGGGTGGTGGTGGATGAGCCGTTGGTGCTGTGCCCCTGTTAGTACTACTAGAATTACCCCCATGAGCCACTTCGGCCGACCGCTTGGTCCCCGCGGTCGCGCCTGTGGTTCTGGCTGCTGTTGGTGGTGATGATTTATTGGTATTGCTGGTGCTGGTGCTGTGGGTAGATGTAGATGGAGTGGTAGAAGTGGGACGGGTAGAATTAGGAGGATGTGGTGCCGAATACCCTGGATGTTTGTATCCCGGATGGGGTTTGTAATTGGGAGGATACTTGTAGCCTGGATGATGAGGCTTGTAGTTGGGTGGATATTTGTAATTGGGAGGATAAGCATAATAGGGCGTCGTGGTACTGGTACCAGCTGCTGGGGGCTTGCCATTGGCAGTTGGTTTGGAATATGCTAGGGTAGCTTTTTTGGTTGTTTTTGGCTTGGCTCTGGATTTGGGACTGTTGGTAGTGGTGGTGGATGTACTACTGGTAGTGGCAGGAGGAGTAGTGGTCACTGTAGAAGAAGGAGAAGAGGCAGCTACTGAAGGAACTGGAGATCTCCTGGCTTTTGGCTTGGGATGATGGTGTTGTTGTTGGAGTTGTTGAGGATGCTTGGGAGGGATAATGGCACAAATTTGATGTTTGCTGGTTACCGTTTGAGGAGTTGGGATGGTGGGAGCTGTAGTAGTAGTATTAATAGAAATAGAAGAAGAAGAAGAGGGGGTAGCAGTAGGAGTGGTTTGACTTCTGTAGGTTGCCATGGAAGGAGGGGGCCTAGGGATATTGGAAGAAGAGGAGGATTCAGGGACATCAGGAGTGGAATTGATAATATTGTCATCTGTGGGATAAGAAAAAAGAGTCAACTCCTTATCATCCAAGCAAGTATTGGAAAAGACAAGGTCATCCAAGGCACTCGTCGGAGATAAGCAGGGATCATCATTGGAAAAGATTTTTTCATCCAATAGCAAATCTTCTCCCAATTGCACATCTATCTCCATGATCTCATCCACCACATCGTCCAACGGCGACACGGGTTTACTGCGCCATTCCTCTAATAGCACCTTGCTGCTACTGGTCGTCGTTTCATCGGGAATTTGAGTAGGGCCGTCGACGGCATCCAAAAGATCAAACTCAGGGAGGTCGGGTAGCTCCACATCCATACCATCGTCTAAAAGATCTATCATCATCACCACTATCTAGCTCTAGCTAGTAGACTAATAATAAGTGTGATGCCTTAGATCAGGAGGAGATCAGGTTGGTGGTGTCGTGCTTGGCTTCAACAGGTCGTATGTATGTTTGTATGTATGTATGTAAGTAAGTAAGTAAGTGAAGCTTGCTGTTGCTCTGTGTGCTTTATTGGAAAAGATTGCAGTGATATTTTTGTAGCGTTCAGTTCAGTGGGCTGTATGTACTCCAGTAGTCGCTTGGGAGAAGGAAGCCTCTGGTCGCTACAAAAGCACGAGCGACGGGTTAAAAGGGGGCTGACAAGGCGTATCCAAAAATCCAAAATCCAACCATCCATTTATTTTCAAGCACAGCTGTCCTCAGTGGACAAAGAATCAAGAATCCCAGTAGGACTTGCACGTACCGGTAGTAGACCAACCATCCAGTAAGGTGCGCAAGATACCTATTTACATACCACGTACTGGCGGGCTCGTACTACTGGTACATGTATGTAATAAATCCCAAAAGCGACTCCCAGCAGCCAGGTTTGTGCAAGGTTCACTGAGCGTAAAAGGCGCTGAACAACGCGGTTTGGCTTCTTTTCGTCTTTTTCATGAACGCTGGCAGCTGATCACAGCTGAGGATGAACCACTATTAATAGGGATAAAGGCTCGAGCAAAGGCTTCCGAGCTGTGACCATCGAACGGCTTATTGAAATAATAATTGGTGGAAGCATGCACAAAGGATGCAGCAATAAAGGAATTATTACAGACAGAAGGCAAGAACATTCCTATGAAGGCAAACAGCTTTTAGCAACGATAATAAATCCTGTCGGCATCTTGTGACAACAAACAGTGTCCAAGCACAATTTACATGATTTTAGGGAGGGTTTTGACGTGGTTTGAAACATATCTGTTTTTGTGGTGGCGTTTTTGAAGGTTGGTTTGGACGGCACTTTTTGTATGTACTGGCTGCCATAGCATCCAACCCCAGACACAGGTTTATCAAATTACTAGCTAGATAGCTACTATTAATAGTAGCTAGACTCGCCCTTATCGGTAGGCAAAGAATCATTTTGTGTGTCAACAGTCCTTGCTGGTTCTATAGAGGCAGCGTGCATAACATGGGATCCAAATCTAAGGCAGTGGCTCTGAAGAACATGGACACAGCACTTGGAAAGTTGGAATAAATGATAAAGACTTCCTACATCTCAGGACAATCATGGGTGTGGCTGGCTTCCATTCAAGCAACATTAAATTTTGGAGTTGAGCGTAGGTTCATATTTTAGCTCGGATATTTACATAAAGGGTGAACAAAATTTTCTCTTCATATCCACATAAAACCGGTCCAGTTTTCAGCAGAAGAGGGGCACTGTGGAAAATAGGAATGGAGGATCACACCATCACACCACTCACCTTCCTGGTTGCGTTCAACTGGCCTGTATGCAGGATTGGAAAGCAAAATTTCGGAGTTTTGTCATCAGCTTGTTGTCCTAGTCCCGGTTTATCTGTGGTCGTCTGCTTAAATCTATTTGCCGTTGTTGTTCCAAAATCAATGATCGAGGTGAACTCGTGGACCGGCAACCCTTCTATTCTGATGATAGTGACTTCGAGTGGAGTGGTCGATAGTCGCCCATAATAAGTCCTTGATGGCATCTTGATAAATTCTATTTGCTCCGCTGCAAAATAATGACTTAGCAAAGCTCTACAATTGCCATCTTCTCATCTTCTCCTTTGTTTTCGGCAATTCATGGACTTACAGCAATTGAGAAAGCTTCCTTTGAGAATTTGAGGGAACTTTGGAACTTTGTCTGCACAGAGGCTGGTGCGTCATCGCTTCAGCAGTTGCTGAAGCCAAAGATACCATGTGATACCAGCCAGCACAGATCTAAGAGGATCTTTTTGAGCGGATCCACCTTGCCTGGCCACCGGCACAGTGTACCTTGCTACTAGTAGTAGACTGCAGCTGCTACCACGACATGTCGTAGTCCAGGATTTCTTTCTGTGGGCACTGCACCTCCCGCTAAAGAGGTGAAGACATGAACTTTCTGCTCTAACTTAGCTAGCTAGCCACCGGTACCAGGTAGCAAGAAGTTACGCCTTTCTGGCAAGGGGGTTTCTGAAGTCGGGGGTGAGTGCTCTGCATCAGCTAGCCAGTTGTGCGGCGTGGCTGCATTGAAACTATTATCATTTCTTTTGAATGGAGTCTCATTGTCGCGTTTCTTGTAGTTGGTGATGGCCATGCGCATACTTACTTGTTGTGCTACATGTACTGCCATTCTTATTCTGTGCTTGTCGCAAATTGCACCCTTGCCACTGCGTCAAAACTGAGATTATACTTGGTTTGAGCAGCCAATGCATTTCTTGTCAATGAAATGTTGCCATCCCCATCCACCGGCAGCGGAGCCTTCTTGCATGCCACAAGAATGGCATTGCCTCCAGTGGGCGTGCTATCCAGTGACGGAACCCAACAACAGTGGGTCTCACCAAACACGGCAGAAACAGCTTGGAATGCGTCCGCCATGACCCGTGTACGTCGTTTACCGCCACTGTGAAAGTTCCAAACCAGCAGACCAGCAGATGCCAAAACCTCTTTCCGGAGTCGTTGCAAGAAGCTCGTTGCATAAAGCGTTTCTGGAACAAAATTATTCTCGTCAAAGACATCAATGCAAATGGAATCAAACCGCTCGTGGGGTGGTATAGTAGTACCTGCCTGCACATACTGGATTGCATCTTGCGCAATAATGGATACGTTTGGCAACTCATCATCATGATGCATTCTTGTAACTGTTGCTGCGTCCACAACCGCTTGATCCAATTCCACTGCTACATGCTGACTGTTGCTGGCGTGATGAGCGAGCAAGCGCACAAGCGTCCCGGCTCCATATCCGAAATGAAGGAAACGAAGATCCTTTTTATCCTGTGCATCATCTGATTCTGCCATGAGACTCAAAACAGCCATGGTTTTGAGATGTTCTTGAATGACAATTTCGGGTTCCACACGGCCAGTGTTGGGATTGACTTTGTAGATACTGTGGTAAATGCTGGAGACTTTGCTACGAGTAGACTTTGATTTTGGCTTGACAAACCTCATGGTTCTCCATCCTTGTTCCCTCTGGCAAACTTCAATGGTAGCCTCTGGGTCCATGGACGACATTTGCGAAAAGATGAGCTCGGAGGAATCCGCCGTTGTTTCCCGCCATGATTTCATGGCAGTGGCATGGAAAGGGGCATCCAACGGAGGTGATCCAATCGCGGCATGTTGCAGCAAGGATACAATGCCAGAATTGCTGGAATAGTATCGCGTTGTATACTTGGGCTTGGCGGTTTGCCAGAGCACCTTGGCATCCAAAAAGGCTGCTTGTTGCTGCTGCTGCTGTGGCGGTACAAGCATGTACAGCCGCTCCACCCCGGCATCAAATACGGGGTATAAATGATCCTTGGCCAGTCGCTGGTATGCTTGCGTTGGGTTTGACAGGTTGTTTAAATCCATCAAGGTATCTTTGGAGAGTCCTAACCTTGGTCTTAGCCCGGATTGTCGTTGTCGACGCTGGACCTCTTCATCTTGATTGTCATTATCATGCTGCAATCCGGCTCCGACCAAGTATCGCCGTTGCCCCGGTTCGTTTGGGTTGACTGCCATGACCAGAGGATCCAATATGGACATGGTTTGAAACGGGAGTGAGGCTTCCCAGCCAGTGGCGGCTCCCCAATCTCTATCCACCATGGTGACAATATCCATGGGTATATTGTTATTGTTGTTATGGTCGGCTTGGCGGTCTCGGACAAACTGTTTCAAAAGCTTGGAAATTCCTCCGACGACTGTACTGTCCTTTTGCGAGCAATATCGTATCAGTTCATACGAGTGAAAGGTTTCATTGTACAATTGTAGCTGTTGCTGATTGTCGTCTTGTTGCTGGTTCGTGATATTATTAATAGTAGTATAATTGCACATTCGTTGCACTTTGCGACACTTGGAAAAGGTTGCCACGGCCACGAGTTCCTCTTTCAGAAACAATCCATAATAATACCTCGCCTTGGTGGCACCCCACAAATGGTTTGCCGTTAGAAATGCCCTGGCATTCGTGGCGTTAAAACGGCGTGCGGTGGTTTTGCGGGCAAAAATACGTTTGGGAGCTTTCGCCAAGGATTGCACGAGCAATCGGGCCTTGCAAATGTCGTGTTTATGAATCCAAATGTCCTCGTGGAGGTGGATCACTTTTCGAAAACTGCTGCTGCTAGTCAGTGTGGTCCACTCGGTCAGTTTGCGATTCAATGTGGGTGGCAGAGATTCGTCCAACGATTTTGGTGTGGGAATCAAATGAAGGAGAATGGAGGACTTTTCCAACTCGACAAAGGTGCTTGTTTTGCAGTGATTCGTCCAGAGAACCGGAATTTTGTCATGGGCAAACTTCCATGATATACCTTCGGAATCGAGCCAACGAAGGACTTGAGAGGCGTAGGGGTTACTGGTACCGGTTTCAATAATGGAGGCAGGACGAGCTACCGTTGCAGTCTGGAGAACCGTAGTAGAGGACAGAGCAAGCGACAGTGCCAACCCACTCAAATGCAACAGGATTAAGATTATCCTTCTCATATCATCTGTGCTGTAGTACTGGTACTTGGCTCTGCTGTCAGGTTTGCGTCCTTCATGTATTGTAACTAGTCTATGCATACCTCGCAGGTTTGTCCTTGACGCCTGGAACGTGTTGTTGCTGCCATTGTTTTCATTGGTGGAACTGACGTCAGTCATGAAAGCTCTTGACACCAATGACGTCATACATATTGAGACAATGCGCGGTCGATGTGAATGATATGTCTGCTTTACGCTCTGGTAATCAGTCTACGTAGGATCCTACGCATTTCGTCTAATGTACGTACGGTGGTGTGGGCTCGAGGTCCCGGTGGCGAACTAAAATTCTGCACCTTGGTGAAATGGGCTCATCGATCCCGCCCGCCCACCAAAATGACCCAAACTTCACAACTCACCACAACTCCAAAGTACTGTGTAGAGTAATCTTCAAGTAATAAGAGAAGTCTTCGAGTCATCGCAAGGAGCTAGCTAGCTATCTGGCTGGGTTGTCCAACCTTTACTAAAAGAGTCTCCTCCATCTCTCCATCTCCACATCCTCTGCTTGTTCTTGCGTCCCTCTCCTGTGCTGTCGTTGTTCCTATTGCTTCCAAGATGGAATCCTGCAGTGAAGTAGATCAGGGGAAGAATGTAGACGCAGAAGATGTCGGAGCTCGGCTCTGCGACGATGCAGACACTGATCAAATGGCAAAGGCCACAGATTGCACTCAAGATGATGAGGAACACCACGCTCTGATGCAAGTAGCGCTGGAAATCAATGAAGCAGACAAACTGAGCAAGAACACTCCCAGTGATAGTAATGCTGCCGCACAAGTCCTAGTCTGTCAAGGAATTCCTTCCACAAACAATCATGCTAGTGTCAAACATGTACCGGTACAAGGAGACAGTACACCACAAAATGAACAAGACGATATCCAGCCAACTATGTTGAGGCGAACCATCCCCTATCAAAGACAACTAGAATCTCGACCGGGAGCCTACTCGGGAGCGCCAGGAACAGGAAACTTGGAACGCACCACTACTTTGGATTATGCTCTTCTTGAGGCTCAACGTAATAATGTCACAGCAAACACCACCACCAACAACAACAACAACAATGCAACAGGCAACCAACAGTTGGCCGTGGCAAATATGGTTGTAGAAGAGGGGCAAATGATTCCATCGGCAGATCCCGTCAACCTACAACAAATTCAACAAAGAGAGCAAAACCGAAAGGCGAAAGAGAAGCTGTTTGTTGCAGCAGTGATTTGGTTGTGCCTTGTTGCTACCATTATTATTGGGTTTGTGGCTGGCTCCCAAAAGCAAAAAGAACCAGTGTTCATTACCTCAACAGAGACGCCAACTGTATATGGATCCATGGAGCCATCGGAGGTGCCATCCTTTGCCCCGACTGGCGTTCTGGATGAACTGCTGTCTAATCTACCTGACTTCACTCTTGCCAGCCTCAACAATGGCAGTGACACACCTCAGTGGAAGGCGAGGAACTGGCTTGCCAATCACAAGAATATCACATACCTGCCAGAGTGGAGGAAAACTCAGCTCTTTGCTCTCGCAACCTTCTTCTATTCCTTTAAGGGAGAACACTGGAACCCTCTGATCAAGGAACGTTGGATGGATTATGAAAAGGACGAATGTGATTGGTTCTCCAGTGGGACTGGATGGTTTAATCAAGATGGAAAGTATTATAAACAACCTGAAGTATTTGCAACCTTACCTTGCAACAGCCAAGGGCGATTTACTATTCTCAAACTTTCAGGCCTCAAGGTTGATGCATTCCTGCCAGTTTTCCCGCCCGAAATTACCCTCTTGACTAGCTTGTCCCAGATTGACTTCATAAGTGATCATGTGCCACTGAGAGGGTATTCAACACATCCCGCGACATTTTCTTCCCTGTTTCCAGAAGAATTCTACAAGATGCCAAGTTTGGAACTTTTGGACATTAATGGTGTCCACGGGACCGGCCAACTTCCCTCCGAGTTGGGACAATTGCCAGCTTTGACTCACTTGGAGATACATCGATGTGAGTTGACTGGACCAATCCCCTCCGAGCTAGGACAACTTTCAGCTATGGAATATCTGAAGTTTGTGCGGAGTGGCCTGTCTGGTCAATTACCTTCAGAACTTCTTCAGTTGACTGCTTTGACTCATCTACATATTCTTGATAATGTCACCGGCCAAATACCCACTGAGCTAGGACAACTTTCTGCTCTGAACTGGTTGCAGTTGTCGTCGAGTGAGTTGTCTGGTCCAATCCCTTCTCAGCTGGTACAATTGACTGCTTTGAGAACAATGTACTTGTCCGGCAGTCTTACTGGACTCATTCCTTCTGAGCTTGGACTGTTGGCTTCATTGACTTCTCTGAGTTTCAATTTTAATCAGCTTACTGGGCGCATTCCTTCTGAGCTTGGACTGTTGACTTTCGTGAGTAATAACCTGGGTTTGATGCACAATCAGCTTACCGGCCCCATTCCTTCTGAGCTCTTTCAAATGGTGGATTTGAAAATTTTAATGTTATCTGATAATCAGCTGACTGGCCAGCTTCCTTCCGGGCTTGCATTGTTGACGATGTTGAAATCGGTGGCTTTGGTGGGGAATCAACTGCATGGGCCAATCCCTACGGAAATTGGGCAATCGACTGATTTGAGAACGTTACGCTTAACTGGGAATCAACTGCATGGGTCAATCCCTTCCGAGCTTGGAATGTTGACAAGGTGTCTTTGGCTTTTGCTGTCTGAGAATCAGCTGACAGGCCAGCTTCCTTCCGAGCTTGGAATGTTGACAAATCTGGATTCGCTGGCACTTGATGAGAATCAACTGACTGGCCAGCTTCCTTCCGAGCTTGGATTGTTGACAAATTTGGGTGTTCTGGATCTAACTGGCAATTCTGGGTTGTCTGGCATTGTCCCTGAGGACCTCTGTTTCTTGCAGAATGCTTCCTGTATATGGAGATGGAGTCGGGATGGGTGCGTTCTTGGCTTTGATTGTACCTCCATGTTTTGTGGCTGTGATTGTCCCTGTTTGAATTGATAAGGAGAACATTATCCATTTTATATATTGCATTAATTGTAATTACATGGAAAGGACTTGAAGCAGTTAATTGTCTTTTGGCTGAATGATTCAATGCATGGTCAATCGTTCTGTCTATCTACATAGCAGTACTAGGCAGTTCGCCAGCAATCTCCAACGGTACGCCCGAATTGAAGACCAGTGAACCTTCTTCATATTATAATGCATCACACTGTTGGATGCAGCGTCTTGTGCATGAGAAAGGCTGACAGCAGATTGACTGCCGTATGAGCGACTCGTCAAGTTTCCTAACCTGCTCGACTGGTCTAGCTAGCCAGCAGACGGCTTTCTTGAACAAGGAAGCCAAGGGTGAGAAGTCTGTGCCTGCTAGACCAGTGGGCTTTGACACCTGTTGGGGCATTTCAACGGAGGAGAGGCTATAACTTCATGAAGTCAAAGGCAATGCTGGGGACAGCCGAAACAGTCCATACAGAGCCACCATCCTCGGGCCGGTTTTGGAGCAAATGACATCCTGAACCTGTTGTTTTGTCCGTGTCAACGTACGGTAGCTCGTCGCCCGGAAACCCCATGGATTCTCATAGAAAAACACATACTCTGCCGGTGCCGAGGCTTGCTCCAACGTGGCGGATGATGATTCGAATACTTTCGGCGGCGGCTCATCGAAGTATGATAGGCCGTGCGATGTCCAAATGGTGTACTTATGTCGCTTATTCTGGTTCCTGTTGGCAGAGGACGGTTTTCGAATGCTTTTGGAGTACTTGTTCTCTGGGAGCGGCTCTGAGGTTGGTTGCGATTTGTGCTGTCCGAAACCCAGGGACTCACTCACTGGTCTACAATCATCCAGTCCGAGTTCCTGCAGGGTGTCTAAAACGGTGCTGGACACAGATGAAACTGCGAACTCTCTTCACCAATCGTCATTAGCATCGCCATAGTGCAAGCAACGAAACCCTCCAGCCAAAACTTCGTCCGGGCGCGCATATTCTCCTTTGCATACTCCTAGGGATTGTTATGGTAGAGCAGACACTCCACACGCAGGTTCGGCTCGTGCAATGTAACAAAGGACGAGTCAAATTCGAAGCTTGGCGTACCATCACAACGGTAGCCCTCATTAGACCTTGCCCAGACCGCGAATTGTAGTTTGTGATCCTTTCGAGGTGTTCGCCGTTGGGTTGGCGAACGTGCAGAGGGAACTTCCGCAGCTCTTGCTCCTTTTCTCTCGCTCGCTCTTCTTCTTCTTGCCTTTGCAGCTTTCGGCGAAACGCCGCTCTCTTGCGCCTTTCTTCTTCTGCCCCTTGCCATTGTCGGTGGAGCGCCTCATCTGTTGCCTACCGGTACGTCGATCAATCACAACTTGTTGCTGTCTCGTCAGCTCTGCGAGCCTTTCTTCCTCTGTTGGCAAAAGCTCGATGTTGTGGCAAGTCTCGCAAATGTCCCAATCACAGCGTTCGCAACTCCTGAAAGCATTTCCCGTGCAAATCTGTTCATGTTCTACATCGCACTGGCCCACTTGACTGCGAAAGTTCACACGCGCTGGGACGCACCAGCTATTCTTCATCGTTTTGGGGGCTTGCAAGCGACACGATTCCGCGAGAGGATGGGCGTGGTATCGACAGTGACGCCAATGAAATACCGTAGAAGCCGCGTCAGCCTTAGCCTTTCTCTCGATGGCTTCCTGGGCATTCTTTTCTTTGTGCTCCGCAGAGTTCTGCAACTCGGTGCCGATCCCAAGCTGTTCCAAAAACCAATCCTTTTTCTTGCAGGAGATACCCTTGACTTGAAGATTGCGAGTTTGGAGTTCTTCTTTGAGTTGGGCAATTGTCATGGTTGCTGAAACGACCGGGACGGTTGTTGCCATCATCGATTAAAACAACCTCAGATTCCTTCTTGACCTTCTTTTTGGATGGTGCTGGTTTTCTCTTGCTGGAAGCAGCGGGCCGTTTCGTTGATTCAATCTCCGTCTCTTGCTTTGTGCGTGAGGTCGATTCAACCACGAAAGGTACTGCCGACTATTCTCCTGTGTCTTTCTTCGTTGGTTTTCTCTTTCTTCACATTGGCAGATGGAATAGATGCTGCCTCCGTGTCATCATCAATGGAAATAACCTCAGCTTCCCTCTTGATTTTTTTGTTTGAGATTGATGAGGATGTCACAACATGAGGAGACGGCTGCTTTCTCGACTCTGGCTGTCTGCGTTTCGTAGCACTATTGGTTCTACCGGTTTTGGTTGGGGTCACAACATCCGCCACTTCCTCTGCTTTCTTGGAACCCTCGTTGCTCGCTCCAGAAGACGACAATTCAGATTCTGGTTTTCTTGTTGTCTTTCTGGCCGCCGCCGCCGCCTTCTTGACCTGGACCACTAATACTCGATTTTGATCTTCTTTGTCTGCGACAGTCACGGTGGCAGATGACGATGAGATCTTGGCAGCTACAGGTGGTCTTGTTGACGGAGTGCTGGTACTCACCGACTTGGACTTTACAGAGTCAGGCTTGGGAGGTCTCTTGTTGGTTGTGGAATCCTTCGGCTTGGATGCCTTGACTGACGATGGTTCTTTCTTTTTAGCTGGTGGCTTGGCAGGAGTAATACCACTTTGTTTGGATACAGCTCCAGTGGTCAAAATGCTGCCCACGCCCAACATCTTGAGCAAGTCCTGCTTGTTCTTACCCGAGAGTCCCTTGGCGACTAGTCCGGCCTGTTGATGCCGAGCCATGATTTCGTGGGTCAGTTGCGCAATGGTCTGGCTGGAAGATACCAGGGTCAGATTCGACAAGTCTTGTTCCGTGGCTTGAGGACTTGTGGACCAGATAGAATGCTCACCCAGCTGCTCCACGAACCACGCCTTGGGTTTGTTGGAGGCTCCCTTGGTATCGGGTTGTCGGTGTAGAAGCTCGTACGTGAGCTGTGCGACCGTCAGCTTGGTGGATACTCTTGGTAGACTCGCAAGGTCAATATCCTTTGTTTCGCGGGTGGATGACGCAGTGGGAGACTTCTTCTTGACTGATGTGCCTTTTTTAGTAGCCGACTGTTTCGGAGTGGCCTTGGCGGCGGGCTTTTTCTTGGCTTCGGCTGGTTTCTTGTTGGGAGTTTCCTTGGTTTTAGCAACTGGTTTTTTGTTAGCAGCAGGAGTCATTTTCATGCTCATTGTTTGCCAAGTTGATCCGACGCCCAATTGCTCCAAAAGCCAATCCTTGTTCTTTCCGGAGAGGCCTTTGATGCCTCGCGTTTTGCACTCTTCCTGAAGCTGCGACACTGTCATGCTGTCGCTAATCTTGAGTGTCGCGGCATCATCGGCGTTTCCTCGAGAGGACGCCTTGGGCTTGGCTGGTGGTGTATTGTCAGACTTGGCAGAACCTTCATCGGTGAACCAGTTCGAGAACTGTTTCATTTTCTTGGCCGTAAAGGGCCCCAGAACATACCACGCCTTTGCTTGTGGATCCCACTTGGCACCGGCCTCTTTGGCTTGATCTTTTTCATCAAAGGGACAGATCAGGTAGAGACGACCATTGTGAGGGATCCAGTGGCTGAATTTGGTCAAATTTGTATAGTGCTTGCGCGGAACGAACCACTGCTTTGCAGAACCGTCCCATTGAGCTCCTAGCGCCTTGACTTGATCCTTTTCTTCGTAAGGACAATCCAAATAGAACTTGTTGCTGCCTGACATGGTGATGGACTTGGACGATCGATCGAGATGGGGGGTGGGTTGATTGATTGAATGAAAGCAAGGATCTGTTCCCTCGTCTCTTTCTTCTTCGGGCTTCCAGGTTTTCTCGTAAATTCTGAGAACCTCATCTTTTTGGCCCGGACATGGTGCGGGCTTCTTTCGTGCGAGCCGTTGAAAAGAGAGCGTAAAAACTTCAATTTCCTGCCAGTGAAACATGCTTCAAGTCATGAGAGAGTTAATCACGAGGGAGTAAAGGCATCCGTTTACGTTTAACGTTTAGTGCGTTCATGCGATGTCTCTCACAACTTTTGCAAACCTGAAGGGAAGGACCTTGAGCTGACCGAACCACAACCCCATTGTGAATGACGAGAATAATTGTGGCCGTGCGAAGGCGTGTCGTCTCTGTCTTTCTTGGATCCGGTCGGTCGAATAATGATGACTTTGTGATGGTTTCACTCTGTCAAAATCGTGACCTCGAATCTTGTTTCCTTCTCAAGCTCTCATCACCGCTCCCCTCTTCTCTCTTGAGCTTCACAGATCGATCCTTCCGCCGACCCAACCACCACCATGACCCGATTTGTGTTGCTTGTCCTCCTCTTGCTCTGTGCTACGGCGAATGCGGCCAAGCCGAAAAGATTTCGCCAGCGCCGCCTTGATTCGGGAGAAGAAGTAGTAGTGGAGTGCTGTGCCTGTGGACCAGACGACCAGGGCTACACCGAAGGCTTGGAGCTGTGCGCTGTCTTTGAATACTATGATCTCCTCTCGAATTCTGCCACGCTCTTTTGCGTCGACGATATTGCCTTTTACGATGAGGACTATGACGAGAACTGGCAATTCAAATTGGAGGATCCCAACTCGGCTATTGGATGGCTGGATGACAGTTGCGAAGAAGACGAAGACGAGTAGGGTGAATTTTATTCCCTGACTGCAATAAGAGGGGGTTGAATGGTGTGAAACTGTTATGCACAGCATGCTTGGGTGGAGCAAGGGTGGTGATTATGGGTTGCTAGTAGCATGCAATGATGGAGCTGATAGATCTTTCTAAAGGATGATGGTACCGATAGGTGAAAGAGGGAGGACGACTTTAAGAAAAAGTAGATTGACTTATAATGTACACGTAGGACCAAGAATCTTTGAACAGGTAGAAGTAGTGCTTGACACACAACCAGCCACAAGAACCATAAAATACCACTGTGCTGTGTACTGGTGCCGCGCGCGTATGCAATTGTCTAAGTTGTGTCTAGCTAGCTAGTTGGGAGGACGACCATTCCATATTATGGTTAGCCCATTGGAGAAGCAGCCAGCGCCACATGTCGATTTGACAAGCTAGTTACTTCATTCTATTGGCACCCCTGGATACGAGCTTACATCAATCCCACCAAATGCATTGGCAGCCTCAGAGCAAAGTCTTTTCAAATCCAATTTTCTGGCTGCTGCAGAGCAAGTAATTTCATCCCATGGACATACGGTACATTCTCATGAGCATGTACCTGGTACAAGATGTCCATTTGCCGCAGCGTAAGCGGTATGTAAATTCATCCCAGGGGAAATCAGCATTATAAATTTATCTGTTCTCAAAAGCATGTTTCCGCATTCCAGAACTTGCATTCCGTGGACGTCCTGGTATGATAGTGATACTGCTTATTTGCTGTTGGGGGGCAAAAAGCAAGCAATAGCCGAAAGGCAACGGTCCTCACCAAGTATCGGTACATTGTCGCTTCGCCCAGCGCCCTCCCTCCCCATCGGGCTTCCTCCGGTCGCCCAGCGGGCCCTGCGTTTGGCCGGTCTGTTTTTAATAAGGACTCGACTCGACTCCTCGTCCAGTCTCTTCTTCAGCATTTTCATGTAAAGATTGTCGTGATTCAGTAACACCGAGACTTGCAAACTTTGATTTGATATCCAGAAAGGGTGCCCAAGTAGCGGGTGTAAGCTTCTCCTCCAATTTGTGTGCAGAGTTGAAATCTCTGATTTTGACCCTGAAAGCGTCACCGTCCTTCTTCCACATGAAGTTTGACAAGTAAAGATCCATGTGGACCACACCCTTCTCATGCATATCAGCAACAGCCTTTTCCATTTCAGAAATCAAAACACGTCTGTCAGAAGCATCATGTGGGAACCCAATGCAATATCTGTGTCCTTGCACTCGAACAATGACGTAATGACGAAATTGCATTGCGACTCCTGAAGTTGTTCCAGTGGCCCAGAGTGAAAATATGCCCCTGGGAAGCTGCCGGTGTTGGAAATACCACCAGTGAGGCCAAGGTCGGCAAGCGACCGTCTAGTATTCTTGTCTCCTCCATCCTTGAAGATTCGTTCGGTGGTCACTTGCCCTTCAAACTGCGTCGCAATAAAGTCCAGGTGGTGGGTCTGAACTGTTCTTGATGTCGGATCTTTGCTGGTTTCCGGCACCGATTTCAAATTGTAAGATGTTCCGGTAGCAAGGAGGCCATTGACTAGAATATCAATTTTGCGCTTGTCCTCGTCGCTGGGATCGAACTCGAATATGCTAGTGAAGTGCTCTTTGACATGCTTTGGAACCAGGTGCTCGCGGAAAATGGGAGGCATGGTCGCAACTCCTGCCATCGTGCGCGTCCCACAGGCCGCAAAGGACGAAGCATTCGCTTGGTTTGGTTCTGCAGTTTTGTAGCGTTTGTCTTCTTCGTCTCGAAGCTTTGCTTCAGCAGCCCGTTTTTCTCTCGAAACGTGCCGCTGAAATGATGTCTTCCTGAAGTTTCCAACAAACCAACTCCAATCATCGTCGTCATCATGAATGCTATTCATATTGTTGTCAATCCATTTCCAAGCATCTGACATTAGAACTCTTCGCGCTTGTGGAAAGATGTTCGTTTCGTTATCGAAAGCAAAGAAATCAACCTGCCCAAGCCCCGCCGAACCGTGGAACAGGTTGATATCATCTACTCCCCTGCTTTCCAGAGCTCTTTGTTGGTCTTCTGTCAAGCGTAATACCTTCACCAAGTGATTCCACCCTTTGTCCCCGTCGTCCATGGTGTCTGATAAGTTGATTGCTTTTGGGTATGATATCCGCAGCGAATGATTGATTGTTGACGATTGTCACGCCTCTAAAGACTTTTTGTCAGTGAACGAAAACCTTCTCTTGCCTGTTTGGCGATTCGTCGATCGCCCCCTTCTCGTCCCTACCGGTACATGTACTATACAGGAACACGTCTCCTCTGGTTAAGAGGCGAGATGGCTACTTAGAGCGAGACTGGCCGGGCGAGAGCGGAAAGGAGAGCCAACGGCTCGGAACGCGCGAGACCGGCCAGGCGAGATCTAAGTGACAGCGAGACTCAACCAGCGGAGATGTGTTAATGTTGGAACCAGTGAGAAGCGCCACTTAAGTAACAAAATGTGAGCGTTAAAAAGTGTCAGTCCGGACTTGTCTCCAAAACTTCAACCTGTGTAGCAAATGTACCAGAGGCTACACAGACTGCACCAATTTCTTCGAGACGGGTTCCATACTCTTTTGGCTGGGAATCTCGACTACGAAGCGAAGCAATGCTGCGGGAAGTGCTCCGAAGCACTTGGAACCCGTCTCGAAGAAATTTGTGCAGATTACGTAGCCTCTAGTACGTTTTCTACAGAAAGTTGAAGTTTCGAGGAACCTGTCTGGAGTTGAAAAGGTCCGTCTGGAGTGACATGTTAACGGTCACAAAATCAAAATTTAACTGGCGCTTTCTGTTACTTAGGTGGCGCTTCTCAACTGGTTCCAACAGGAACACGTCTCCGCTGGTTGAGTCTCGCTGTCACTTAAGTCTCGCCTGGCCGGTCTCGTGTGTTCCGAGCCGTTGGCTCTCCTTTCCACTCTCGCCCGGCCAGTCTCGCCTTAAGTGCCATCTCGCCTCTAAACCAGAGGAGACGTGTTCCTGTATAGAACTGGGACTGACCAAAGTCTCGCGACGACGAGCACCAAACCATGACGAGAGCCCCTGAAGTGCCCCAAATACAATACAATGGACTGCTATCTGGCCAGTCAGTCAGCTAGCTAGATGGGCTACCATACGGTGCTAGCTAGCTATGGACAAAGCAAGTTATCCCCCCTTACAGACTAGCTAGCTACCGGTAGCTAACACACCATTTTGCTGTTTCGAGCAAGCAACATGCTGCGGTGAGAGGTTTGCAATACACGGCTCTTAGCCTTATTCGCGACTCGATCCTAGATAGTTTGAGTTCGACTCATGACTGAGTCTTTCGTGAATAGTCATTGAGACAGGGTTCTCATGACCTAGTCATACTAGGTGATGTGAAACATCGCGCAGATATTTAGCTGGCGTGGAGAGATTCCACGCTACTAGATAAATGCTAGACGAATCTCCACGCGTTCCGTTTTTGGATCGTGGAGTGAGTAGGATCGCTACCGCAACCTACTCTATCACACTCTACAGTCTCCCGCGGGAGTTCAGATCTACGATCCTTTGATTGTGGATCTCTCTCGTTGATTAGTTTTCATAGCTTTCTAATCCTCTCATAACTTTCATTCTCTCAAACTCAAAACACTCGAAAAAACTTTACACTACTTTTAGGTAGTGCATTTTGTTAACAAACACAATAGCTTTCAGCTACCCTCAACCTATTCCTCAACATGAAGATTGCCAAAGAAGCATACACAGCTTCGAGTTAAGCTGCGTGACAAACCAATCCTTCCTCTCACGACCTCGATGATGAATGCGAAATCGACGATTCTCGCTCTACCACCTACAAACTTCGCACTATTCCAGCAGATGCTAACAGCGCCAAGTACACCTTCAAGGTCCAAATCATCAATGGATCTGAGACTCCACGTCAGACCATCAAGTGGGCTGGACGTATGGAGAAGGTCTTCGTCGGGCTCGCCATTGCTACGCCTGACGACAAACACAACCTCCTCAGGGAGATGACTTCTAGCTCTGCCAAGAGCAGTTACGAATCTAGCTGTGCAGGCCACCGTGAAATACGTTGGAATGCCTTGCGCCAGATTGCAGTCAACGCGATTCCTCCTCGCGACATACGTGGCGGTGAAGACGAAGCCACTTTCCAAGCACGTTTCCAGGCTGCCTGGAACGGAGCAGCTCAGCCTGCTTTGGACGACGCTGACATTACGTTTGGCATAAATGCCTGTATCGAAGCGGTCTGTCCCTACAAGGCTCTTGAAAAGCAGAAACGCTTCATGCGCCGCAAGATGCGTAAGCCTGCTGATATGTCTACTCGGGCTTATGTCAAAACCTCAGTCGGATGAACACCGATGAACTTCCTCGTCTACCACTTTTGGACCCAACCAAACATTGAACCATGACAAGTCATTGACATTGTTTGTCATGGAATTCCATGCTCGTGGATGAAGAAGATGGACGAAAACGACTTCGATCCTTTTCAGCTCCTATGGAGAAAACATTGGATTCTGCGAACGCATGGAATCCTCCGAAGACTTTGACAAGGGCGTGATCCAAGCAAGCTCCTCAAGAAAACAACAGCAAGAATACAAGTCTACTCGCAACAACGACCACTCTTCCAAGAACGAAGAGAAATGGTGCGACTACCACGAGTCCAGCACTCACAACACTGCTGACTGCATGACTTTGAAGAAGCTCAAGGCCAAGTCTCAGTCCTCGTCTGACAACGATAACAAGCCAACGTACAACAAGAACAAGACTTGGAAACGCAAGTCCGACGACGCCAGACCTACACCAAGAAGGAACTCTCTGTCCTCATGAAGAAGGTTTCCAACGCTGCGGTCAAGGCTGATCGCAAGAAGAAAAGCGAATGCAACCATGTTGCCAAGCGCAAGTCTGACAACTCCGACAACGAGGACGACTCCTTGTTGGATCCATCAACATGATGGACAAGAAGATGGCCGCTGCGACAAGGCGCTTGCCGAATTCGACTTCAATCATTCGGATGGAGAGATCTCCGTCTGAGGATTAGGCCAGGATGATGATTCAACGGAACCATGTTTCCGATTTCTCAATACCTAAGTGATGAAGATATCTCACTAAATAGTAAAAAAGTTTGTTTGCAACTAACGAAGTCTACGGAATTAGAAATTTCCTAGAACTGCTCAACTAGACACTGACGATCTGTTCAGCATCGTTAACTTCGTCCATGGCCAATCAACTCATCAACGTCGCACGACAAGAGACCTTGAAACTATCGTCTATGTTAGATTTAACAGACGAGCGAAAGGGAAACGAAAACCCGTTACACTCTGTTGCTTACTGGATACAGAAGCATCCGGAACTTAATTGCTCAACTCATTGCTAAGAGTTTACTCATGAAGAATCATGGGGGCGTCCAAACATTGCGGACTGCTTCTATGAAGGAATTGAGACCCCGCACGAAGAGTAAGGGCACACTCGCGATTCTGAGTTCCACGATGGTAGATTATCAAGTGGAATTTACACGTCACCAGAACTTGGGGGCGCAAGACGGATCATAGGTCAAGACACTCTCTCGATCTAAAGAATCAAGTTTGATTTCACTACCATGTCATTGGGGTGAACCATGCATTTTTCCCGGCAAAGAGAGCAACACCAATAGAAAGGAGAACTTCTCCATTTCCGATTCTGCACTGTCAGCGACAATGCAAATAGTCTCAAGAAGATTCTTGATACGACATACGAACAAATAGGCTTAAGGCAGATATGCCAGAGTCGAAATCCGTTAAACAAGGAGGAGCAAGAACTGCCTCATGCCTTTTCAACCAAGTGCTTCGACCCAGTCGAGGATACTTTGGGAGAGGTTGCGAAGGGACGACTACGAAGTAGAACTTCGTCCGACGTTAAATCCTATACACTAGGGCTCACCCTACTCCACGGGTCCATCCAACACTCTAAGAAGGAGGTTGAACGTCTCTGCGAAACAGGGGACTAAGAAGGTGAATCGTTCAAGTGGGCGGCACCAACTTTTATCGTTCCCAAGAAGAGGGATCTGCACGATTCACTCGGCTTTTCGGGAACCACAAAACGGATCAAGCGGAAGCTTATCCTATCCCAAAGATAAGGGACATGCTCTTGAACCCGATGGATTCAAGTGCGCCACCAGCTAGACCTGAACACGGGACAATACCACATCGACTGTCACTCACTCGAAGAACACTATGCCATTGCATATGCCATTGCACTCCCGAAGGGAAAGCACGAGTACCAGAGGTTGCCAATGGCCTATGTAATAGTCCCGACATCTTCCAAAGAAAGATGAAAGCACCCATGCATGACTTAGAAATGTTCCGTGCATACGTTGATGTCAACTCATCCTAACGGACGTCGATTCTCGCAGATCGCGTTGAACAGTAGGATGACCTTTCCCAAAGACTTCAAGAAGTCGGGATTGAAATCAACATACCAAGGCCTTCCTCGATAGGAAGAACTGGAGTATCTAGACAATTGGACTTCTCGAGAAAGAAGCCAACTCTTAACTAAAAACATAACAGAGATCCAGCTATCGCTCTTCTACCAACAGGAAGTAACGTCGTAGATTCATTGGACCAATGAACTACCAAGGGCTGCTCCAAGACAGCAGACGGAGTAACCATCGTCTGAACCAGACGTGGGTTACCCAGTATCCATGACGGTCGTCATGGACAAGAGAACGTGAATCCCGCGTAGAGGTCGAGAAGACTCTCCGGGATGAACATGGACTTCGTGCAAGTTCACGCGCGTCAATCGTGACAAGCTTCAACACATCCGTTTCAAAGCAAACCGGAAATACATAAGGAACGTCCCAACGACTTATCCAGAAAAAACACCGATAAGGAGAACACGCAGTGTCCCTCATCAACACCATGTCAACGACACTTGATGATTCATCAGTATCAGAACCGTTAATACGGTCAGCCAAGCACAAGGTCCTTACCACACAGACCGAGTCAATAACAATGGCACTGTAAGGCTCCGACATACTACCGCCAATAGCCGCACAGTCTACCAGACTTGGAACATAAGGTATTTACACCCATACAGCCTGATCCCCTTGTAGGATTGCCATCGTGCGACGCACATGTCTACATCCAATCTCCGGAGAGTGCCCCGCACTTTAATTCATATGTTCTCCTTGTCCGACTGTGTCGTGCCTTCCGTGACCTTGTCAGGGGGCGAATGCAAAACACGGCTCTTAGCCTTATTCGCGACTCGATCCTAGATAGGGTTTGAGTTCGACTCATGACTGAGTCTTTGTGAATAGTCATTGAGACAGGTTCTCATGACCGCTAGTCATACTAGGTCGATGGTGAAACATCGCGCTAGATATTTAGCTGCGTGGAGAGATTCCACGCTACTAGATAAATGCTAGACGAATCTTCCACGCGTTCCGTTTTTGGATCGTGGAGTGAGTAGATGCTACCGCAACCTACTCTATCACACTCTACAGTCTCCCGCGGAGTTCAGATCTACGATCCTTTGATTGTGGATCTCTCTCGTTGATTAGTTTTCATAGCTTTCTAATCCTCTCATAACTTTCATTCTCTCAAACTCAAAACACTCGAAAGATCTTTACACTAGCTTTTAGCGTAGTGCAGGTTCTTGAGGAACGGTGCAAGGCGACTTTCCTTCATACGCCCCACATCCACTTCTGGCTGCACTCTACTAGATTGATGAACCAAGCAAGCCATCAGCTACGAATATACGAACCACTCGGACTGCAGGTTGGCAGCCAAGTACTGTATCCAGCCAACGAGCCAAGTCCAAACCGTCCCTGGTTGGTACCGTCCAGCAAGTTGAATACCTTTGGCCAGACTGGAATGAACAAGTCAAGTCTATGGCGGCCCCGGATTAAATTGTGAGTTTTCAAATAAGTTGTTGGGTCGGCGGCCAAGGTGGTACTAGCTAGCTAGTACCGAATAGACTCGAATCGACTCCACTACCGGCTACCGGTACTGGTACCACGCAAAGGAAGGAATGTTGCTTGGGGAAACTGCATGATTCAGATGATGATATTTGGGGGAGCTTTTGGGGGTATTTCAATGGCTCGTGCCCTTTTTCGTTCCTACGGTCACTGGTACATTACATGTCCTTCTCTCCAAACCTGAAGGTAAGAAACTCCAAATAAGAAAGCGAGTACTCAGATTTTAGAAAAAGATAAGAATCTTTCTATACTGAAATATCACAAACTTGTCAGAAAGCTTCCCAGTATTGATACCTCAAAGCACAATAAATACTAGTCTGACACCATGAAAATGCTCCTAACTTGTGCCTTTAGAAATCTGCAAAAATTTTATGCCTGGTGGCAGAGACAGTGATCACCACTTTTACTTGATCCAAACCAATTAATAATAAGAGTCCTGAGCAAGTTGGACCCCAAGGCCCAGGTGCACTGGGTGTATCCAAACACTAAACTGCTTGATCTAGAAGCTTTTAGTAAGAAAGTCTTCTATACTGGAATTGGCTTGTTTGGTTAGAGCATTCAACAACGGGACCACCCATAGCACAAAACTCAAATGGTTGGCATCGAGTATCGCCGGCCGACCTGAGTCGACTGAGTCAAATGGGTTTAGCGACCATGTGGATCGATTTGCGTAAGCCACATCGGAACTGTTTGGGTAGGCCCAACAGCCGACCCAAACCCATTTGACTCATTGGATCCAAATTTACTTAAGGAGAAGAATTGCCCTAACATCACAATAGGAGCATTGAGGTTCTCTTTCGCGAGCAAGCATAGCCTAGCAGCGAGGATGGTCAACCTCCAACCATTTGTGCTATCCGTGGTCCCGGTGTTGAATGCTCTTATTAGAAATAAAATGAGTGGCAAAATAGAGCACTTGGCTAAGAAAGCTTGAGTACTGATGACTCCCAGTTAGAGCTTTCTTATTATTGAGTTTGGAGTGTATTACCATCCCAATTCCAATTAATTGTCACTAACCTGGCACTTTAGAAGGGAAAGCGGAACGGCTCAAGGCTTTGACGAATGTGGGACGACAAGATCCTTTCGGTTGGTTCCCGTAAATGAGACCGTCGCTGTCACAAAAGAGGTCACTTTTACTTAGATGAACCCGTCACACGATCTTTCGTGTAAATGGGACAAAGCATCCTGCTTGGGCACTCGCAACTGTACCAGTTCTTACCCTCCTTAGCAAGCATCTGGACGATAGATCTAATCCATTGATTACTATTTTCATTGGCTTGCTTGCTAGGGTGTAGTAGCCAGCTGCCGTTTCACTTGCAAAATAATTCGTGGAGTCGAGTCGAGTCGAGTCTGTCTGTCTTTGTGAGCGATCGCAGTTATGATTTAGGAATAAAACTGAAACATGCATGGACCCTCGGCACTCGGAGTGAGACCCGATCTTGGCGGTGCTCCCAAAGCTTTTGTCCTCGCTCCCCCCTTTTTAGTCTGATGAGTCAACGAACACTTTTTTCTTTTTTGGCGTAGGAAGCAGGGTTGCATGCACAACAAACAGCACGAGAGCTCATTATTTTGTTGGCAGTATCCAGCGCAGCCTGTCTCTTGGTTACGTGTATCCTGACCAGTCTATCCAGTGCCCAAGAACAAAGAGACGTCTGAAGAGGACTACCGGTATGTAGATGAGATTCTTCTCCTATTATTATATCCCAACAACAACAACCACAAGAACAAAGAAACATGACCACTCTACCCTATAGCACTGTGCCTCTATCGCCTTTGGCGATGATACCATTGGTGGCAGTCATATGGTTTGTGCTTCCGCTGGAATACCGTGATATCTTTGTCAGACATGCCGTTATCTTGGTAGGGCTTTGGCAATTGGCGGCCGCTAACAGCGCCACCGGGTGTCTGCGAGCAGCGACTACTACTACTACCACCGACGAGGAACCGCCCGACGAACTAGCCCTATCCGAATCGTCAATCTCCACAACCTCTTCTTCCATGTCTTCTTCCATGTCCTCATTTACTAGCAGTAGAAGAAGAACCAGGCAACAACGCCGCCGTCAAGTGAGTTTTGGAGCTGTGGAAATCCTCGAGTTTCCCACCATTCTCGGCGACAATCCCAGTACACGAGAAGGAGCTTCGGTAACGTTGGATTGGAAATTGGTGCGTCGCTTCCGCAAACACGTCGACTACATGCCCGAACGCACCGTGCGACCTCGTGCCGTGCCATCCCGTCAACGAGAGCTGCTACTCTTGTCGCGGGGATATTCCTTCTTGGAACTAGATATGGCCGCCCAGCGAACGTACGAACGACAAAAGGAACTCCGGCAAGCCAAGTCGGTTCCCAACACCAATACTCCCTTTTTGGCATTCAAATCCAAAGTCCGAATGATGGTAACACATCGAAGGAGGAACAACAACAACAACACAAACAGCAACACTACAGCCAACTGTAGTTCCACTCGAACTGTCGGTTGCAGGACATGAAGGAAGGAATGAGTATCTCCAACCACCTACCGTAGCTGGGAGAGTCGATCCGTGGGGATCCTCTTGGTTGCTGGGTAGCTTCGGGTACAACCATTCTAAAGGGGGGCGGGTCCTTCTGTATTCTAAATATTCATCACACAAGATTGTGAATTGTACAATAAATAGATCAATAATTTGGGAGAGTAATAACAATGTATATCTACACATCCACAACATATACATATATATATCTACACATCCGACAAAACAGCTTTGGATTTTAATTAAAATAGCACAAAGACATCACAATGCAAACGTCCGCGTATTGACCATGTAGGGGGAATCAAAGTCGGTCATTTGACCCACTTGTTTCCCTTCAAATGGCAACACGCGACAACTCAATGGTTTGTTCCATCGTGCCGCCAATCCGGCCACATCCAATATCAATGCCGTCAAACGATCCTCTGAAACGTCTCCCGCCAAGGGAACCGTGTCAATGCCTACACCGCAGACACTGCTAATCGATAACAGATCGGCAATTTTGATGTCAGCAGAAGTAGCCAATGCCGCCAAGCGATGATCTTCGCAGACGGGCAACATGAGACCGCAATAGCCAACAAGTTGAATGTCGGGCAGGGATTGGAGGGCCGTCGTAATGGCGGCGGCCGCGGCAATGGTACCGGGACCACCGAATTGGTCCAATTCCGACAGGCATTCGATGGCGGCCGCCACCGAACCATTGTCGGCGTCCAACGATGGATTCAAGCTGGTATCCATGCCGAGATAGGAATACTCGTTAATGTCGGCCACTTGGAGACAGAGGTCTGGAGAGTGATTGATTGATTGATTGATGCAAAGCAAATAGTAACGGATTAGAAATTCAATCCAACCTGCCTGCCATGGCAAACGACCCTCTATAGATCTGCTACAGTACTAGTACTTACCTTGCAGAGGTGACAATGTGGATGCCATACCCTCTTTGAACACCGTTGGGACATTGGCAATCGACCCAGCCTGGGACAACCAGTGATGGGCCAGTGGTCCATTTTCCAAACCAATGGCAAATCCAAGCTGTATACTATCATCGCCATCAGTGTCATGGCAAGATGCCGCCTTGGCGACGGGGAAAAAGGGAATGCCCGGTGGACAGGTGGCTGCCGCGGCACAGAATCGAAAATTGCCCAATCCATTGGCCATCCCGGCAATGTGTCGCATACAGTGGGCGGCAGCACGAGCCGCCACTACATCTCCCGCTGCTACCGTGGCCGAACACGACACGTAGGGACTCGTCTCGACAATCACGGCGCACAAAGATTCAATTTCGGCAATGCTTTGAGCCGGTCCCACGGCACAAAAGGCAATGCCATTGATATCCAACAATTGATTCAAACAGCAGAGGCGTGCCTTGGCGGTTTCCATGTCGTCATGCGATAACCATTCACCAAACGGATTGGTTGCTATTCGCACCGTTTGAACTTCGTATCCAGCTTGTGTCAGTTCGGTTTGCAGCGTCTCCAATAGTGCCGATGCCTGGGAGATCTTTTCGGCGGCTTTGGAGGAAGACAGTAGATTATTGTCATCTTGCTGTTGTTGTTGTTGTTGTTGTGATTGCGATGGCAAAGAGACGGGAAAATCTTGTGGCTGGAGGGACAAAAAGGCTGTCACGGTTCTTACACGAAACAAAAGTGGTGGTTTCATCTTGTCAAGCTATAGCCTACAGTAATGTATCGATCGGTTCGGAACTGTTCCTTTGCACAATGTCTTGGTCAATTGTGTTCAATGTTCATGCAATGGGCCCATCAAAATCTACTGCCGTACTGTCATCTTTGGGGAGCTTATTGAGATTGTGACGGAACAAAGATCCAGCCGTTGCATTGTCCTTTGCTTGCTACAAACCAGCAGAGCTTCTTGTAAAGCCAGACGTGACCCTGGCTCCTCTTGTCTGCCAGAGATTACAAACCAACAGAGCTGTCATTTTGAATTCTCATGTCGCAGGGCGGAGTTGACCGTCTCATTGGAGGGCGCAACTCCAACCAATGATGATGCATGTGTCCACATGCCACATGAGCTTTTTAGTCGACACAATTGTGAGAGCATCACGCAAGATCATTTATTTCTCCAATTTTTGGAATTGCAACTCACGCACAAGATCCTTGTTGTCATTCCGTGTTTCTGTAGACAACAACAATCATTACAAGCAACCATGACTACTACAGACGATGAAGAACGAGCGGGCGACGAGGGAGTGATTGACGACACTACCAATAAGAATCATGAAAAAGCGTCTGGTTGCTCGACTGCCAAGTTGGCCGTGTTGGCGTTGGTGCTGATGGCCTTGATTGGCGCCATTGTGGGTGCGGTGGTCGGGACTCGCAAATCCAAAGAGGACGAGTCGTCGGTACAGAGCAGTAGTACTACTACTCTGGATGATAGTAGTACTATGACGGTGGACGAGATTACGGCCAGTCCTGCCGATACGTTTACAACTGTGGCTCCTTCGACTCCCACTGGTACTCTGTCTCCCGACACGGGTACCTTGGTGACGGCCTACAAGGCAACACTACCGTCTTTTACGCAAACCAGTCTGGAAGATGACACTTCGCCTCAAAGTCGCGCATTCACGTGGGTGACGTTTCACCGCGACTTTACCACCATGCCCGATTGGCGCCGCAATCAACTCTTGGCACTCTCCACTTTCTATTACTCGTTTGGAGGAAATGGATGGGGTCGCGCCGTGCAAAATGCCTGGTTGGATGATACCACCAATGAATGTCAATGGATCACTCCGGCATTTCTAGATTCCTTTAGTGTAGGAGGAGCCGGAACTCACAATCTAGGACAAGACAGTGTTCTCGCGACTGGCACCACTACGGCTGCCGCTACAGCACAACTCCCCACGTGCAATGATGCGGGAGAATTCCAACATCTCTCCCTCAGTTATTTGGATGTTCGTGGCGGCCCCAATGCCGTCATGCCACCCGAAATTTCCCTCTTGACTTCGTTGGAAACCATTGACATTCGCAATGGCAATATTACCGCCGTTATTCAAGATTTGATCCCTTCCCAATTAGGCGACATGCCCAAACTTACCACACTCGATTTGGCCGCCAATGCCATTCGTGGAGAACTCCCAGCCGACGTGATTGGATTGTTGACCAACTTGCAGACACTCCAATTGGGACTCAATTCCATCATGGGAGAAATTCCGTCCGAATTGGGACTCTTATCGTCCAATCTGCAAGTATTGGGATTGTCTTCCAATCAATTCATGGCACCCTTTCCCGATGCGACTCTGGCGCAATTGGTGAATCTACAAGAATTGTATTTGAGCCACAACAAATTTGTGGGTCCAGTTGGTGCCGGTTTTGGAATGGCATTGACCAATCTTCGCATGTTGCATCTCAATGACAATTGGTTGGCGGGACTTCCGACGGAACTTGGTCTCCTCACGCAGTTGCAAGAACTGATTGCCGATACCAATCCCATGCAGTTGCCCTTGCACCCCGAACTGGGCAATATTGGAGCATCCCTTCGGACATTGCATTTGAATGGGTGTGGATTCACCGGAGCCATTCCCAGTGAATTTGGACAGTTGGTTGGATTGCAGAGTCTGCAGCTAGACAAGAATGCTCTTGCGTCCAGTGTCCCTGTTCAATTGGGCAATCTCGTTCAATTGACCAATCTCGAATTTACTGATAATCAATTGACTGGTACGTATATCGCAACCAAAAGCAAGATGCTTCGAAAAAGTGCCCAATTTGTACCTTACCATGTATTCCTTGTGCTGTTCTGTTCTGAAGGTCCCATCCCATCCGAGTTTGGTCGCTTGACAGCCTTGACGTCGCTTCTCGTCGGAAACAACGGATTGACAGCCATGCCCACCGAACTGGCCAATCTCAAAAATTTGGTCGAATTGGGAGCCATTACCAATTGGTTGGAAGGAACCATTCCTTCCGAGTTTGGTACCATGTCCAATCTCAAACGATTAATGTTGAGTGACAACAACCTGGGAAACACCATTCCTACCGAGTTGGGTCTAATGTCCGACATGGAATGGATGTATCTCAATGAGAATCAGGTGAGTTGTCGAGTCAGTCATTTTATTTGGAACAGGACCGAGCCTTTCGGATATTGTGGCTCACAGCGTCATGAATTCATGAATATGTATAGTTCACCGGCACGGTCCCCACCGAGTTGGCCATGCTGTCCAAGCTTCAGATTCTCTTGCTCAACACCAATCAGTTGGATGCTACCATCCCTACCCTCTTGGGACAACTGACCTCTCTCGTGTGGCTGTATCTGCATCTCAATTCGTTCACTGGTAAGTTTGTTTGTTCGTTCGTCCAAAGGCACAATGTAGAGATTCCACCATGCATGCAGGTGTCATTCCTCACGTTCCATTCTCTCCAACTCCGACAGGTGGCATTCCTACGGAACTGGGCATGCTGACATCCATGGAAGAATTCTTTGCGCGACAAAACGCATTGACGGGGCCAATCCCAACAGAGCTGGGTGCCATGACCAACATGCACAAATTCAATTTGAGAAACAACCTACTGAGCTCTCGCATTCCCTCCGAGTTAGGTCTCATGGAGAACCTGCACTGGTTCATCGTGAGTGGAAACGCCCACACCGGTCCCATCCCCGAAGAGATTGCCAGCTTCCCCAACTTGTCCGAAATGTGGCTCCAAGACAATGAATTGACCGGAGAACTGCCTGCCAATCTGGGATCCTTGGTCTCGAGCAACAACTCATTGATTGTCTTCAACATTACCAACAATCCCGGCCTTGCCGGAGAAGTCCCCGCGGAACTCTGCACCTTGGCTTCGCTGTGGTTTGATTGCTCCGACAGTCTTTGTGGTTGTACCAAGTGTGCGTGCTCCAGATAAACGAACCGGATCAGGCATACAGCCCTGTGGTCCGCCGTACCTTGTTCCGGCAAGAGGACCTCGTAGAGGCGGCGGAAAGCAAAAACGCTCTCGGTGAATGCGTCACCGCGATGTATCAAAATTACATGTACAAGTGATCGCTATTGGAAGATCACACACTAAACGAAACAGGATAACAGTAACGGCTACCGTACTATAGACAGGTTAAGTTAGCTCAAATCCTGCCCCAGCCTCAATGGCATATATCAGCCGCTGCTTCATAACCTTTTCGCTGCTGTAGGTTGGGAGCTTCAAGGTATTGAAACAGGTGGAGGCTGTTGGCAAGAGGTCACCATCTCGCATGATCCCCACGCGTTGAATGGTAAAAGGAGGGTTCATGCTGGCAAAGCCAAGTGGAGGAGGACGTTCGCAGCTGGTTACAAAACGCAACAAGTCTGCTTGTTGCTTCGTGTTCAACGATGCCACGACGCTCCAGAAGCGACGAATAGTCGTTTCAATGCCCGTGTAGCCACCAATGTAACGTGAGTGGGCCCGCATATCCTCAACATCGAGGGCACCCCCTGTAGCGCCACTGATCAAAACCTGCAGTTCTGGCTCGTTAAAGAGCCGTAGCCATGACTTGTCAATGACATCCCACAGACCCCGAGTGAAGGCTTCTGATTGCTCCTTTACTCTGTCCACAACATAATACTTGGCCACCAAGCCTGTGTAAATAGCAAGGAGTTAGAGATCGTGTTTGAGTATCACAAATCGTAACACAAAGAATGTGCTCATTCATGTTCAGTCCGGGCTTACCAATGTAGTGTTGTTTGTTGGAATTCGTGACTTCCTTGTTGCCACCATTGGGTATGAGAGGAATCTGCTTGTTTCCACCAAACTCATCCACGGCAACCGAGAATGTCAAGCAAAGATCCTCGGCGTCGCCGTCGTATGTCTTCAAGAACATGAGATTAGTGTACAACTGCTTATCCACAGAGCCCAAATCGGGTAGCATGTGCAGATAGTTGTAGTCGCCCCGAAGAAACGAAAGGAAAAAGTGGGAGAACTGTGGGCTGATTGTAATGCCTTCGTAGAGAGCCTTGCCAAGAATGCGGCCCAGAAACTCAAAGAGAACAATGTGGGTTTCCGCACCATGCGCGGAACCAGACAACGGATTGGGGTACAAGCAGTTTTGTTCGTCTTTACAATCGAATGGAAATGCACTTGTGGTTGAGAAACAATGCAGGGCAGCAACCTGAATAGTGCACACACACAAAGAAGAACAACATGACTCACCTTCTGTGACGCGAAAGAGAGCATAGTTGGGATTGAAGGCAATGGCACACAAATCCGTCCAAAACTCCTTGAACAATCCGCCGGCATCGACACCACTCTCTCGCGCCCCTGCTTCGTTCAAGTACTGCACATTGATTCGTTGTCGCAGATTGCGTCCCAGTTTGTTCAATGTGGCCAACCCATCTTCCAACACTCTTCCCCTCATGATTTGCACGGGAATACCCGGTTTGAGCGGATTGTTGTTGAATGGATTGGCATCGTTGACTCCCTGCATCTCAATGCGACTGGTCGTCACAATC
>CAICTM010000413.1:45192-68718 GCA_903772945.1 Seminavis robusta | reverse complement strand
CCGACTTATTTCGTGCCTTCGTGACCCTTGTCAGGGGGCGAATGCAATACACGGCTCTTAGCCTTATTCGCGACTCGATCCTAGATAGGGTCTGAGTTCGACTCATGACATAGTCCTTCGCGAATATCATTTGAGACAGGTTCTCAATGACCGCTCTAGTCATACTAGTTGATGATGAAACATCGCTCTAGATATTTAGCCAGCGTGGTACTTCCACGTACTAGATAAATGCTAGACGAATCTTCCACGCGTTCCGTTTTGGATCGTGGAGTGAGTAGGATTGCTACCGCAACCTACTCTATCTCACTCTACAGTCTCCGCGGAGTTCAGATCTACGATCCTTCGATTGTGGATCTCTCTCGTGATTAGTTTTTCATAGCTTCTAATCCTCTTATAACTTTCATTCTCTCTACTCAAAACACTCGAAAATCTTTACACTAGCTTTTAGTGTAGTGCACAACGAAACAGATCCGCTCCAATTCCCTCGGTTTTGAGGAGAAGCCGCGCACTCCACTCGGGACCAAAGAAGGTTCTTTGGTTTGAACCAATACAAAGGAAGAGGTGAGATCCAATGATTGAGCCCGCCTTCACCTGAAATGTCTTGTTTGAATGATTCAATCGAATCTGCATTGGCTTACTTGTTTTCTTTCTTCCACGTTGCCTCATTCTGTCGTCCACGTTGCCCCACATTTCCCAGCCAAGCATCATGTTGAACCAATTCATCGACCGAATTCTCTCCTTCTTACTTGCCGCCCGTTCGTGGTGCCAATGGGCTACCAATGGTGGGCGCTTGGTTGTGGATCGTTTGAACTCATCTCTTCTTTTTCTTGTTGGTTTTGTCCATTCGGTTTGTGGACGCATGATTGGACGTTGTGTCGCTTGGGAAACTCTATTTGCGTTCAGCAGTGATGAGACTGACGATATCTCCATGGTTATACGTGTCACTACCACCATCGGATATGACAAGCGTGTGCAGGGATGTTTGACAGTTCAACAGTTTGGGAGGACTACTCTATTCCGAGTTTTGATCGATGGCCATGAGGTTGTCGACGGAGCAGGTGGCAACCAGCAGGGCGCGAGGATCCAAGGAGCGGTGTATCTTCCAGAGAGCCTCCAATGGGACCCACTGTTTAAGAAAGTGAAGAGTTCGAATACTACGTCCATCCGTGGTCGATGTGCCTATGTCAAGTTTGGACCAAACATCTCTGGTGTCTCTGCTCTCCAGGCCACGTTGATCCATAGCAACAGCAACAAGAGTGCAGATGCGAAGCGAGTGTTTGCTGCCTTGGAAGAATGCATCAAGAACGCAGCTGAGGTGGTCAACAATGTCTCTCAATCCAACAACAACTTCCATTTGTAATCGACAATGGCGTTATCCGCAGCTTGGAGGCAGTTTTGTACTGTTTTACTATAGGATCGCCAATCCACGGATGGAATATCCTCACCTCGGATTTGACTCAATCCGCAAAATGTGAGCGGCGACTACACAACAACCATGTCACCTATCAAAAGGGATTGTTGTTTCTTACTCTCCTAACTATAAAGATCAATAGCTCTTATGTTGATAGCCTCATTATTAGTCATGGTTACCATGCTCCACAGCATCAAAGTAAGCACGGATATCCGAGGTATTCGCGGATCCTTGGAGGCACCCCTCTACGAGGCACTAGCTAGCTAGTAGTTGACGACGCTTTCACCCCTATATGATGGCAGCCTTGGCTGGACCGTATGTACCGGTATGTTTGTTTGTGGTTCCCTTGGACCATTTATTTCTCGACGGCAACCAGGGCAGTTTCAGAGGACGGGAAGCGATCCATGGAAAGGCCATCGTATCTAGCTAGCGCTGGTTCTTGCTATCTAGCTACTAGCTACAGTGGCTAGCAGACAAGACAAGTAATCGCTGACTGGATTGTTTGTTTTGGATTGTTTGTTTTGTCTGCTTGGTTTGTTTGCAGAATTTGTTTAATTTCTGTGCTTTGCACTGTACTGTACTGTTTTGTCGTGGCTGGCCAAAAACGGCGCCAACGAGACGAGTGTGGTATGAAAAACGGATAGTTGTTGTTTGGGTTATGAAGGAACGAACACGGAAAACAAAAAGTACGGCCAATCAGTCAAGTCAAGGCAGCCTATTGTTGTCGTCGGCATCATCGTTTAGAAAGTGCCTTTGCAAGTCGAGCTTGTATAGGTGGTGGTAACGGTTGTTGCGCCTCTGTTGGGACCAGCTCGACTCCAGACACCCTTGGTCATGACCTTGACGTTGATGTTGGCAGCAGCAGCGCCACCGCGATGACTGTCAAAGTCAAAGGACGACGAGGTGCACTCCTCCGTCGCGTCCTCTTCTTGTTGTCGCTCTAGTAGCTTGTCCTTGCGAATGGGTCCTCCTTGCAAAGAAACTCGTTCAAAGTAGGTTCCCGGGTATCCCTTGGCTTGACCAATTCCCGGCGCAATGATATCTGGCAAGTCTCTCAGATCCATGTATTTGCCCAGTACATCCAAGTAGTCGGATTTGGTCGCAAAGATGATGGCATCTCGCTTTTCCTGATCGAAAAAGTACTTGACGAGTCTCCATGCCATTTTGAATACGGCAGGAGCGCGAATCACAAAGATGCGCTGAAGTAGAGAAGAAGAAGTCGAGTGAGTCAACCATAGAGCGTGCAAAACAAGCAGTACGTAGATGTATGTATGTCAACAACGTAACACACCTTTTCCCACCCAGTGTAACAATCCTGCAAGATCCGTGACACCCGTTGCAACACTCGTAGCAGTGATGGTTTGAGTGGTCCTTGATTGAGATCATCTAGATCGACAATCATATTGTACTGTCGAACCTTGTGTCCTTGCTGTGGCTCGTAGTGTTGTTTCCAAAAGTCGGGACTGGTGTACAGTTCCCGAATGTAAATGAGATGATCGGCCATGGTCTCTTCTCCAAAGTGCTTGAAGAGTCCCCAACTGTCGGCCACGCCGACGCGATCGACCACAATCGGATCTCCCTCGTAATCGGTCGTGGCGAGCATTTGATTGGGGAGTTGATGCCACATCTCGTCGGGCTGGTAGCGCGTCAAGAAGGAATCCATGTCTTCCGTCAATCGCCACGAAACCATGTGGCGCCACATCTTTTCCGTCTTGGTGAGACTCGCCTTGCACTGCTTATAGTAGCGAATCACTTCAAACGGGTCATTCTTCCAGTGATCCAAGTCGGCAATCCGTTGTTGCAATTGCCGCATCTTGACTTGATCGTCGCGACTCAAACTCCACAAACGAGCCATTTCCGAAAAGTTCTCGGAACTCCATCGTTCCGATAGAGACAGGTTGCTATGAATCGGCATGCTGATATGATGATTGACGAGACGATGATTGTGGTTGGGATGGTTTGGAGTGGATTGACGCGGGCTACAGTGACGGCGATCTTTCTCTCTTTCCTTCTTGCGGATTCGCGTTGACAGGCGGATTCGATTGAGATTCGTTTTGGGTTGACTCGCAAGATGATCCTAGTAGCTAGCTAGTACAACTGGCTCAGGAGCACTCTTTGTTGGGCTTTCTGTCCTTCTTTGCGACGAGCGAAAGGAACAACAGTATCTCACAGCGATTGAGAGGTGATAGGTGCGTATCTGGTGATGCTGACTACTGAACACAACAAACCCTCTTCCCGCTTCAATAGTTTCTCACTCTGAAGGAATCAATGTGGCGAAGATCGGAGGCACGAGAACCCTGGCGAGAATAATGAACTGCCATCACCTAATTAGGCAAGCGCGTCTCAAGCAACAGAAAGTCGCCTGGACGGTTTGGATGGTATTTGCCAACAAAATCTTTTACTCCTTAGCGCTAATGTTTCACGCTCGTCATTATAAAAATGACAAAACATGACTTCAAAGAGCGCTAGAAAGTGCATGGGGTCCGCCATCCGGTAATGGAGTGATTAAACGCTATGACGTTGACATTCGGTACTTAGCACAGCATGCCTGTAAGTCCTCAACCAGCGAGAACTTGGATCATGTCATAGATGTATTGCACTGTGGTATCAGCCCGCTGACTCCGGAAGATGTTAGTTCTTGGGGATCACTTCCGGTAGCTAGCTATTGTGCGACTCACTTTAGTCCTACATCCCTTGACTGTATCGATACGGCCATGAAGTTCAAGTTTATCCAATCGTTCCTTCATTCATCATCATCTGCACCTTTTCAGTAGGTGGCCACTTGTTGCTTACTCCTTCAATGACGGGACGACAAAGGTGTAGCCACTCGCTGGCGGTTTTTTCGGTGTAGGAAGCTTCCGCGTATCCCTTGCCAATGCGGGCCACGACAGGCTTGAAACAAAACTGTTGGTAAAGAGGAGGAACGGATTCCTCGTACGGTTTCATACCTGGACGATTCGTGAGCTTGATCAAGGAAATAAAGAACGCACCAAACTGGTCCGCGGACTCGGTGAAGTCTCCTTCGGCAACCCAAGCAGGTCCTTCCGTACAGCCAATGCGGATGGGAAGAAAGTCTTTCTTGCACTCTTCATTGTTCACCCACTCCATGCACATGTCCACAGAGGGGAACGCCACAACGACAACATATTGTATTTTCGACCATGTCACCTTCCACAATTGATGGGGAAAACAGGAAACAGCCAAGTTCTTGGGTCCAAAGGGCTCCTCATTGGGTTTGGCAAGCAAGAGTACTATTTCTTCATTTGTGCCGAGTCGTTGATCTTGAAGAGCACAACAAAGTATCCTTTCTTGGTGGCAGTCATGATGCTGTTGAACTCAAGTAGCAGTGTTTTGTTTTGTTTTGTTTTGTTTGTGTTGTTGATTGTTTGCCTGTGTTTGTTTTTGTGATGAGCCTCTTTTTGCCAAGAGCAACCATGCTTGGGAGTGCGTTGATCGATTCGATTCGATTCACCATTCGACACGATTCAATTCAATTCGACTCAATTCGATAATGATTCGATTCGAATCTAATCGAATCGAATCATGGAAGTCCAAGTTCGTGTCAACAAGCAAGGAGGTCACTCCGCAGCACGGTTCCGAAGCTCCGCAACAGCAAGCGTCATCGTCGCCCCGTTGACAGAGCGGACAACAACAATAATGGAGCGTCTAGCTACCGTACTGGTACCGGTATCATCATCAAGACTACTCTGTGTTGTTGGGTTGGTGCTCATCAGTGGCTCAGTCTCGTCTCATCATGTGTCGTGTTTCATCTGGCAGAATCTGTCATCCCAACATCTGGCAGAATCTGTCAGCTGAAAAATGGTTTGAAAATGGGATGTCACCATGATGAGCTCACTTTTTTGTTCAACCGGATTGCTAGAGTTGCATACCCAACCGAACAAGGAAGATTTGCGATTGTTGATAAGCCTAGGCCAGATCAACCCCCCTACTTTCAATTACCTTTCCTATCAATCTTCTATTCAATACCTATCAATTGCAAAATGAAGTTCTCTTCTTCTATCATCAAGCTGCTCTCGTGGTCATGGACCACCTACAACAACAACAGCAACACCATGAAGACCCCCGTTCTCCAGGTCGCCAAGGAGATGACGGGCAACAACAACGACAACGACAAGGATGTTCCTGCGGCAGAGGAAGTCCCAACATTCCAACTGGACGAGTTGGACAAGACATTCGTCGAAACCGCGGCACTGTTGCACACGAATGGAACGAATCCTGATGTGGAGTTCCAGCAGCGCGGTCGCTACCTAGGTGCCTACGACCTTTCCCTGGTTCCTGCGGATCAGCATGGTCACTACGGATACGACAAATACAACCAGCACCAGCCCAAAGGCTGTCGCATCCAACCCAGTCAATCAGCCAACGCTCGCTGGAGGACCCATTACGGTAAAGACACCGAACGGAGCAATGGAAACCGTTTATCCTTTGCTCCCGTCAACACTGTAGTGGGGTACTCTTCTGACGAGAGCGAACAAGCTGAGAACCGTCGTGTCTATCGAGACATGAAGAAACATGAGCCACAGGCCCGATACGAATTCTGGCACGAAGCCCAACAACAATTCATTTCCGTCGGCACACCCACACCCCACGAACGCGTATTGGATCTCGTGCAGTTGATTCAAGAGTACGGATACCAACAAGTGGCCAAATGGATCACCAACAACCTATGGTTCCAAAGCGACAAAGTGTACCTAAAACACGCCAAACTGTACATTCAAATTGATGCCGTGCATCAAGACCTCGAGGGACTTGTTCGTTTCATCCAGGCGAAGAAAGGAAATGACAAGCAAGTCGCCCACTGGTTCATGGTCAACGAAAAGAACCCTTACATGTTCGAACTCGCCATGTGCCACTTGCATCACGGAGGAATTCAGCGCAATGCTGACGACGAAATTTGCACCTTGAATACGCGAGAACAGATTGCCAAACGACGATTTGTCTATCGCAAGGTCAAGGATGTCTGCATGGAAGATGCAGCACCAGTAGAAGTAGATCAACAACCAACAACAACTAAAGACATCGAGGCAATAGAAAAAGTCTCAACCGTCGACGACAACAAGATGGCATCCGATGCCACAATCACATGTGAAGCAGCGGTGGTTCCAACATGCACAGCAGTTTTCCCATACGTTCAAAAGTGGCATGTGAAACGTTTCAAGATTAGTGTGCATGGACAACAACCATTTGTATTGGAGATGCGAATGATGAATGGTGTGCTACTTGGAAGGGTACCCAACGACTTGCTCGCGGCATTGATGAAGGATGGCGGAGACCTTGTCAAGGAATTCATGTGGCGACACAAGACACTACAATTGGAGGCAGGCATTGCCTCAGACAATACGGATTATGAATTCGTGATTGGCCAAGTGGTAGGTGAAGAACCACTGGTCGAAGAACAACAACAAGTTGATGCTGACGAACCACTGGTCGACGAACGAGTCGACGAGGAGGACAATGTGGACACAGCACAATCAACATTGCGGCGGTCAAAGAGACGCATGGCGGCGATTGCATCTCAGAGAATTGCAGAGCAAATCAAGACAAAGCCGCGGCGGGTGGCAGAACAACCTAGAAATGATAAACGTAGACGCACCGTGGCCAAGAAGTCGACAAAGCCAACGGCGAAGGGCAAAAAGTCGACAAAGCCAAAGGCGAAGGGCAAGAAGCCAAAGACGAAGGGCAACAAGACGACAACAACAAGACCTGTGACGGACACACAGCAGCAAACAACAGTTCAGACAACAAGTCGTTCTGGGCGGCGAGTAAGAAAGCCTGACCGGTACATTCCAGTCTAGGAGAACAGGTAAGTTGGGGTGGCGACGACGACGGATTGCGGGGATTACTATCACATGAATACATACACAATGAGCAAGCATCCGGTGGGGTGCAGGGCTATACAACAAATTTTTGCGGAGATGAATACAGTTGGTTCAATCGAAGGGTCACATACAAGGTAGCCAGGTTTGTGGTTCCTGTGCTAGGCAGCCTCTATTGCAGAGTGCTTGTCCGAACGTCCTCCACGTGACGAAAGTCCAAAGTTAATACCCGTGACACCTGACAACCAACCTCTATCATTGTTGATGCTATGCTACAATCTTTAAAAAAAATACAACCAAACATACATAATCATAGAAGTATAACACATAGTAGACAATCTTTACAACCAAAATCATGGATTCATTCTTTATAGTAGTTGTAGTTGTACTAGCTAGTAGTAGTTCATAATCATAGAAGCATCAATCATAGGGCCCTGGATCCTTGTACATGTATCCTCTGGGTAACTAGGAGATGCCAAGAGTTTGCGGAGTGGCTTGGGAACACCACGATTTTTCTCAGCCTCTGTGAGTGACGCCTTGCTGATGACTCGTCACTCAATTCGATCGTGAACAAAGACATCATGACAACGAAAACAATGGCACGGCCGTACATACTGGTACCGTACCAGCACTAGTACAGTCGTACTAACACTCACTTTTGAACGACGGCTACTGCTTTGTTCGAGATCCCTCTGATATTCCACCATAGCAGCAACGATCTATATGTACGACAATCTGCACGATGCAATATGGGACACGAGAAGTTCGCTGGAAGCCTTCAATGTGATTCTGACGGAAAACCCTGCAAGTGTTCGTCAAGTAGACCCAAAGAAGGATCGACCGTACAACTATGGCGTGAGAAGTGGGCCTCAGGAAGGCACGGAACCACCTTGGGGTGGATTGCCACTTCATGCCGCACTGGAGCGTGGCAGATTCGATGTTGCATGGATGCTACTGGAGATGTATCCTGACGCAGTATCTTTCAAAGCCAACAAAGGACGTCTGCCGCTGCATCTACTCTTCTTCAGTACCGACCATCCTCCTCCTTTGGATCTCGTCCATCAAGTCATTGAGGCAAATCCAGAAATGCTACGAATTGCGGACGACTGTGGAAAACTTCCCTTTCATTCCTTGTTGATGTGGGCTAGATTCATGCTTACACGAGACAGAAACCAAACCATTGAGATTGCCAGGGCAGTTCTGACTGCCTATCCAAAGGCAGCCAAAACTCCTTTGGCAAAGGGATGGTATCCACTTCATCTTTCAGTCCAAAGTGGAGAAGTCGAATTGGTCAAAATGCTGGGGGAAGCTTGTCCAGAAGTCTTGCAAAATCCAATGAATGTTCAGGGAGTATGGGTTCCAATCTCTTGGGCTGCGAGATGTGGATATCTGGGAATTGTCAGACTGCTACTGGAACAGAAGGGAGGATTGGAAAGCCTTTACAAAGCAGATTACAAAGGTGAACTACCAATACATGCCGCAACTAATGTCTCCAGATTTGATAGAGCCGGGCAACTCAAACCGGCACACATTCAGGTCGTCCGGATCCTTGTTGCACAGGCACCGGAAACCATCATGATGCCAAAACCGGATGGAAAGCTGCCAATCCACGAGATGGCTACGAACGGTTCTGGAACGGTGGCGGTCCGGGAGGCTATTGTAAAACACCTCATCGACAGTGGACCCGCCAATCTGCTCCAAATTCCGCATCAAAACGGTTCCAAAAAGCGAGATCTTCCCATCCACTTGGCAGCCGAACGAGGAGGGCCGGCCATTCTGAAACTACTCCTACAATCCGCCCCTGATACACTGCATACGCCGGATGGCGATGGCTTATTACCAATACACCGGGCAACGACAGTGCCAAATCTCACGGTCTTGGCGCAAGCAGCGCCGGAAACTCTCAGTGTCCCTTCACCTAGCCGGATTCGCTTTCGAGGTGGACTGCCACTGTTTGTGGCCGTCAAAAGTAAAAAGTTTCGAAGCAGTACAGACGAGGCTCAACTCAACTGTTTTGACTTTTTGTTGGCTCATACACCTCTGCACGATGCCATCGATGACAGGGAAGGGTCGATACTGCACGGGGCCCTCCAACACGATTTGCCGCTGGGATACATTACCAAGCTTGTCGCGGCTTTGAGTGCGAATCATTTACTAGGGGCATGTCTGCGCAAGCACCAGAGGACTACAGGATTGACACCCTTGCACTATGCACCAACGGTTCCATTCGAGTGCCTCAAGGAGGTCTTGAACGCAACAGAACCGCACGTGGCGCGAGAAGTGTTGCAAATGCGCCAGACAACTCGTGGGTCATCCGATACGCCGCTGCTTTCCGTCCTCGCATGTCCAGCTCTCTGGAAACGAAGGAGTGGTACGAGACTACTACTACCAGGGGGTGCGGATGGCGATGATTACGTTGTTGGGTTTGGCCGGTTTGGGGCGGCACACTGGACGACGAAACAGCCGGCTGTCCAAGACACTCCTGGATATCAGATGGTAAAGCTCCTCGTGGACGCATGCCGTGAATCGCTCCTGATACGAAACAGCAAAGGTCTCTTGCCCGTTCAGGTTGTGACACAATCGGTCATGATCAATGGCGAGCAGGTCATCCCGACGGAAGTTCTCGGGTACTTGATTGATTCTACGACTGTGTTTGACATTGACACGTTGGAGATTGCCAGCAACATGAATGGCAGTACTATGGATGTTGGGCTTTGTTTCGAATATCTCCTTCGGTTTCCGGACGTTTTTTGAAGGTGGCTGCGCATGAAATCAAAACGGTCCTCGGTTTGACCGTGATGTCCTTTTTAAAAGGAATACGAAGAAGAATACGGAGCCGCACAACCTTGAAAATAACTTAAAGGCGTCATGCATTCTTGTGGTGCAAGAAGGACCAGTACCGTACACGACAGCGAAAGGTTAAGTTTTGACATACAAACAGCAATCCTTGAGTCTCACCTCATCTGATACAAGCAGACACGCGAACAGATTCATAGGTGCTACGGCTGGCAGATAACACGGACGATGAAAGCTGCACTGATCGTAGCACATTTTGCAAAATTTCTAGGAGCTTAGCTACTAGACTATTTTAGCTAGCTAGCCAGGAGGAACTTGCACTGTGGAGGTAAATATGACTTGATCCCTTGCGTCATTTTCACCCTTGGTGCTTCCCTCATACAAGGCTGAAACCTGTATCTTTGTGGTAGATTGGGGCAACGTAGTTTGCAGTATCCCAGATTCCCTGCCGTCCTTTTGTCGATACGGGTATACATCTTCCGTTGACCCAGCACTGAGCAACTGTCCGGTGACCGCATCCTCTACAAAGACGACCAAAAGAGCTTCGTTGCTATTCAATTTTTGTTGGTGGATTGTCATGTCTACCATGATCATGGCTATTCTGTCTTTGGGTCTCAATTCCACGGCTGGTTTATGAGTTTTGGGGAATGGTGCCCTTGGGATTTCTTTTAGCTCTTGGTGAATGAGTCGTTCCCATGCTTGCTGGAGCTCTCTACTAGTGTCATCCTCTTCTTTTGGATCCTCCTCTGTACTACTAGTAGTTTCTTCTTGTTGCTTGAATGGCTTGTCATAATACGCTTGATACTGTTCCAAACATTCGGCCAGAGCTTGCGCGTGATCACCGCACTGCGAGAGGTGCCAATCTTGTTGTGGATTGTTTGGGTCCTTTCCTGGGTGCTGGTCGGTACAGCGTAGCCAGGTTTGAAAGAGGCTGCCACAAGGACCACTGGAATACTTTTCACAGTAGGGACAGTTTTCTCGTTCCTCTTTTCGCAGTATTATTGGGATGTCATTATTACCGTCCGCATTGCCAGCTGCCCCAGCAGCAGTACTAGACACGTGAAATCCCCTTGTCACAGAAGTGCCAAACGTAGGTGGTTTCCTTTGTTTTGCATCACAGAATGTCCACTGTCTTTGCCTTTGATGATGACACCATAAAGTAGTAGTGCAAGTCGATATTGTAGTGACCCAAATTAGACAGCCAGAGTGTCTTCCACCAAATAATAGGCTTGAATAATGGTGTAGGAAACGGTTGGAAATTGTTGCTTCTCTTGCATGCCGTGACGCCACTACAGAAAGACAGCGCGACCGTATCGGTATCCCGGTGAGAAGTTGCAGTTGCCGAGGCATCTTGTCTGAGCTTCAACTAGCTAGCTAGTATCAACCACTGAAACCAAAGGGGCAAGCATTCAGTGGAGGTTGTTGCAAAATCCTTTGCATCCGAGAAGTGTGCTTCGAAGCTTTTGCTTTGTGGTGTTCGCAATTCGATTCGATTCGATTCGATTGAGATTCGAGTCAAAGCATTTTCGAATGAAGATCTGAGTGGAAAAGGTTATGAGTTTTGGATGCAAGAACAGGATACAACGACGACTCTGAGAAGGCCAACGAAACAGAGAAAAGCCAACAGAACCAAAAACACAAAAAACCACCAACTTGGAAGTGAGAAAACAACAACAACAATACACTCCATCTATCTTTTGCATAGCCAACAATAGACACCAGTACAGTACTCTTGAGACAATAATATGCCCCGACAATCTGGATTTGCAGACCGCGAGCCATGTCCCTGGCGCATTGTGGATGATGTGGGCGGTGCCTTTTGTATGGGAGCCATTGGCGGTGGTGTGTGGCATTCGGTCAAGGGTGCTCGAATGGCTCCTGCCGGAGCGCGATGGGCTGGATCGTTGAGTGCCGTCCAAGCACGATCTCCCGTGCTCGGTGGTCAATTTGCCGTGTGGGGAGGATTGTTTGCCTGTTGCGATTGCACACTGACATCCATTCGTCAAAAAGAAGATCCCTGGAATTCCATTGTCAGTGGTGCCGCGACCGGTGGCATGTTGGCTGTGCGAGCCGGACCTCGCGCCATGGCCAGTGCGGCGGCCGTCGGAGGAGTGCTGTTGGCACTCATTGAAGGAATGGGAATCATGTTTACCAAGATGATGGCGCCTCCCGTACCAACCGCACAAGATTATGAAAAAGCCATGGCGGCAAATGACCCCACGGCGCCACCTACTGCCGGCGGGTTGTTTCCAACTGGCGGTGGTGGATTTGGTGCGCTATTAGGGGGACCATCTTCTGATCAAGCACCCGCTGCTACCACAGAACCACCCATGTCAGAACCATTCATGACGACGGATGGTACTACTACGTTTTCCACGGAAGCATCTAAAAGTGACACTGGCAATGATGCCAACAGTAGTGGCGGTTCTTGGTGGCCTTTCAGTGGTGGAAGTGGAAGCAGTTAATGCAATGCAACAACCAACAGAAACATGGCATGGCACGCAACAAACCAAAACAAAACCAACCAAACACTAGCAAGGCTCAAGATTGTATAAATCAGTTTTTCAAAAATAATGGAAATGCTGGACATGGATGTAGCAGCCTTTCGGTGATAGACAATTTTTACCACTGTCTACCTCGAGTGCTGGACTGGTGACTGTATTTGATTTGCATGTCAATTTCTTTATTTATATACTAGCTAGCTAGTCTCATACCGGTACTGTACTGGTACCTACGAAAGTTAGTAAGGCGAGCACCCTCAATTATCACAGCATAGCATGTAGTCGTCCGCTTCCAGGGCAAATATTTATTATAAAATAGTGATGTGTGAGTATCGTACAGTACTTGTTGGCTAATTGTATTCTATTCTATTGCATGTTGAGCCTGTTCTTACTACTATCAATTTGTAGAGATGTCGTACTGCAAATCGACTCAGAAATCAATCCGATTTGCAAATCAATCCTCAGAGCCATTACGCATGGCGTAGTTTAGTTTTGTATCTATTCACAGCTGATCGTCTTTCACTAATTATTTATTTATGTTATCTATTTTTTCGTTTTGCTCTCTGGAAGAAGCGTACTCAGCATATCCTTAATGTCGTCCTTCTTGTATCCGTCCAAATTAATGACTTCTTTGGAAACATTCTTGTACTCTTTCAATTTCAGATTGGGAGGAACAATTTCATCAAACCAAAGAATCAATTGCGGGGCTGGTCGACGCCACATGAATCCATACGAGGACGATGCCGAAGAATCGTCACTTCGCACTAGTTTCGAGAGTCGTTTCGACCCCTTTTCTTGGACCAATCCTTCCCAATGTTCATTTAAAAACTGCGCCATTTCCGACTGACTGTCGGCACCTTCCTGCCGATGCACCAGCACGGCCGATTCGTACGGGCGGGTCAACAGAGACGATTTCTTGTACGACTGACAGCATTCCAAACAGCGTTCTTGAGGATTTATACTTGTCGATTTGCTGGTAGTGGGTAGCAAGTCGCATGTCTCGCACGAGAGTTGCCAGGGATCAAAGCCATCTTGGCGGCAGGATTCCAGCAGGGGCGTTTCATGGGTAGCTTCTTCTTCTTCTTGGGCGATGGAAACACCGATCCATAGCACTGCCAGCGTCATCCACAACGTGGCAATCCGACGAGGTCGTTGGAGTAACAGCATCATTGTCGTCGTCGTCAACTGTCTTGGGATGAAAGATAGTAGTATCTTTGCAATCAAAACCACAGCAAATGTATGTGGTCACCGGGAAAGGGGCTTGCAAATTCTCCTCTAGACGCACACTTGTCCTTATTTTTGAGCTCTCGGAATGAGAATCGCTTTTCACAAACTATTTTTCTAAAGTTTTGGTCTAGCTACTGGCTAGCTAGGAGCTAGTTAGTTCTAAAAGTGTTTCCTCTTTTGTCTTGTCTCTAACATGAAAGATTTCAGAAGCCTGCGAGGGCCAGGCTTGGGCAAAGAAGAGTCTTTGTCTTTGTCTTGATGCATCCAAGAAAGCACTACGTCTTTCTTGTCTATCTCCTCTACTAAAAGGACTGGACTATGGGTCCGGAGAGTTCTTGATCCCAGCTTCCTTTGAACACAGTGGTGGTTGTGACACTAACAACAACAACGGCACCATTCTTTGACGACCGTGCGGATGGTGTTCTTCTTGGGTATTGAAGCGACTTGGATTTCTGTTTCCTCAATTGCTTCTTGGCCTGCTTCCGACTGGGAATGGGGCCTGCTTCCCAGTGGATGTTTTCGAAGAAGCCTGGCATGGACTTTCCCTGACCAACTCCTGGAAATACACAATCCGGGAGGACGCAAGGGTCCATATACTCGTGAATATCTGCAAGATCGGCAATGATCATCTTTTCGCGAATGTGCTGGAGAGGCAAGCAAAAAGAACGCAGCTGATGAGATTGATTTGTGGCTACTAGCTAGCTTTCGAATGGGAAAGCAAACAGGCATGGATTCACTTCACACAAAGCTTACCGGATCAAAATAGTACTTTGCCATAGCCCAGACAGCTCGGAAGATCGGGGGTGCTCTCACCAGGATGATGCGCTGTAGGCGAGCACCAGGAGCAAGAAGCGTGAGCGGGTAAGATACTCCAAACTAGCCAGGACATACAAGCACGGCAACCTACCTTTGCTGTACCTGCATAGCAGTCTTGGGCGATTCTTGCCATGCGCTGCAAGAGAGGCAACAGATCTTGTTTCATGATGTATTCTTCGTCGAGTCCGTCCAAGTCGACAACGGCGGTCAACGACTTGACTCGGTGCCCTTCCCGCTTTTCGTAGGGTCTCCAGAACTCGCGTCTACTAATGTACTCATACAAGAACAGCATGTAGTCGATGATCCCATCGGATCCAAACTCTTCGAGGAGACCTGACGAGTCTGCGGACCCAAATCGGTTACAGTAAATGGGGTCACCGTCCTTGTCCTTGCCCTCCAGAATTCCAATGGGGTAATGGTGAAATCGTGGATCTGGCGTACCATAACGTTCCATATGCGTCTCCATGTTGTTTTGTTTTCTCCAATCCACCGTGTACCGGAGGATGTGCTCTGCCATGGCCACATCGCCATGGAATTCCTTCAAAATTCGGACCAGTTCATAAGGGTCATTTTTCCAGTGGTCTACATCCTCCACACGAAACTGGAACTGACGCATCTTTTGCTTCTCAATATCCGTGAGCTCCCATAGTTTGGACATGTCGTCGAAACGAGAGGACCTCCACCGTTCTTCCTTGGACATGAACCGATCATGGTAGGTCATTACACATCTGGATTTGGACGGCATTCTATCGTTGCGTTCCGTTGCAATGTGTTGTGGTGGCTGATGAGCGAGATGCTATGAGCGAGTAAGGAGCCACTTGCAGTAATAGCTTTTGGATAGTGTACTCGAGTAATGGGTTTATCGATTGTGGGGTAGACTGGTTGGATGGTTGCCGTTGGCGAACCTCTTTCAAGAAAGCTGAAAAGCACAAAAGAAGGAAAATGCTTGGGATCCGTCATGCGCAATTGCGGTGCATCAACACGAACTGAAAGCAGTGTCTGTTGGTTACTCGCGGATGACTTCCAGGTCCCTTATGCGACTTATTTTGGTACTACTATTAGAAAGTCTGGGACCGTTGAAGCTGCAGATGTCAAGGTCGGATTTAAGATGGTGACACCACTTTCACATGTATGAACGTACCGGATTTACGGATCCACACAAGTGTCGGGTGAAGCAAAGCATGCAGGTTTTGGCTGTGAAGAGTCTTGTTTGCACTGTCACTCGAGCTGCTTCAATCCAAGTTAGAGGATGGTACTACATACCGGTAAAGGAGTGGCAGATATGGTTGTTGCTGGAAGACTGGACGTACATTTGCGACATGTTAGGTCGGAAGTGGCTGCTGCCGTGCGAGCTGTCTCTCTAAGAACAGCAGCTGTTGGAGGTACCGGCGCACTTGTGAGCCCTTCATAAGCAACTCTCGATGTCCTACAACCGTAGCGGTACATACCGGTACCTCGTTTTTCAACGCTCTTGATGACTTATTAGGAGGACACGCCATCTTCGTCTTCTCATCAATACTACTATGATACTGAGTGTGGCCAAGTAGTCGGAAGCAAGCTACAAGAATACTATTGCCTGGCTGGTTTAACTTCATCGTTTGCCAACCAACAACCGGTCGCTCGCTCCACTACCAGAGTTCCTCGGCCCGTAATCTTGTTTTCGTGAATGCAGGGTGTGTTGAGCGGCCGTATTCTCGTTAGAACCGTACCAACCAGTTAGTACAGTACGGTACAGGCCTCGCTGCCTCTTTGAAAGGTTTCCGCCGGTGTACTTTCTGGTGCACCAGAATAGGTACAGTACCGGTAGGTACCGGTACTGGTACGGTGCCACGGTACCGGTGCCATTGCACGCGGTCAAAAGACCCAACTTTGCCTTTGTCTTCGCACAGACGGTCGCCTCTCGTGAGAGCCGCATTGAGGGTGGCGCTGATGCTACCGTACTGCGTAACTCCAAGCCCACCATCGCAATCTCAAGTCAAATAATCCAGTCACTAGTGGTGGGGGAACAAAGGCGACAGCGCTGCGGTTAACCCCGTTCGTGCCAAAATATGGGCCCGGGCAGGACGGCGTTCTCCTTGTGGCTCCCGAGATTACGTTTCATCAATTGAACAACAAACATGGCGCTTACGGGCGTCTTTGTCCTCCCCTTGTTCACGTCCTCGGCGGAGTTGGACAGCACGATGACCACCAAAGTCAGCGAAGGGCTGCTCTCTCGGCACTCAAGCTTCTTTTCCATTCTCGATCTTGGAATTTTGCCCATTTGCTCCAAGTTCGTCTCAAGTCCGAAACCCCTGGTGTCGTCGGTGGAGCGACAGCCAGGCAACCCGCTTACTTTGACTCATCGAGTCTGTGGCAGTGCAAAATGCATGGTGGGATCCTCGCTCGTGTTGGTCAAGAACAGAGTCAATGCGCCGTTTTAGTTGAACAACGAATCTTCGACTATCGCCATCGAGAGGATGCGGTCGTCCATACGGGGATGCCTTTGGCGTCTGCGTATTTCCAGATTGGCAACAATGGCACACCGGCCACCTCACACAAGGCTCTTGTCAATAGCAAAGCAGGTGATTGGAAAGGAGAGAACGCATCCTTGCAGGAACATGCCATGAGGGAGATCCCTCGGTTCTTGGCTTGGACAAGACATGCTCATCGTTTGAGAAGTTCTTCACGGGACCTTCGCTCTGACCCACGGGGCCAACAAATTGGCAAAGAAGCAAGTTGGAGTCGATGCGGGCGCTGGGACTACGCTTAGCATGGTTTTGGGCTTGACCAAGTTCTAGCCCCCCTAGTGTCCTTTTGGACTCCAAGGAACACTTGACAAACGATATTGAAGCAGCAAGATCGATCCTCATAAAGTTGCTTCATTGCGATATGATGAGAGTCTTGACTAGATGAAGCCAGGATGATCAAGCCTTGTTGCAAACATCTTATCCTTTCCACAGTAAAGCAGCATCTTTGCTTCGACAGAGTTGAGAGCAACGGGAGCTTTGCTGTGGCTCCCTGAATTGCTCCCCCCGATGGTTCCCCCTTTGCCGAACTCAGGTCACCTATCGCCTACTCAGCTGCAATTGAGGCAGCCCACAAATTTGTTTCCAGCAATGACCAGCCAGTCTCAATAAGGTGCGATGGATCACAATGATACTCCGCCCACTCTCGTTTCAACCTGCGGGCTTCGGGGATCCTCCAGAGCCCGTTGCATTTTGTTTAGTACTACTACTAATAGCTAGCTAGCAACAATACAAGTAGCAGCTTCGTGTACCGAATGCCAGAAATGGGCAAGATGACTGGCATACCTACTCAGCCCCAATGACGAACAAGATCGGGAAGGGGGGGGGGAGAAATCTTGTCGGTGCTTCGAGTCGGGCATCTCGTTTGGGTGATACATGTACATGTACTGCGAGTGGCAGGGAATGCATCCAGGGTGGAGAGCAAAATAAAAAGGTCACAAGTAACTACTCTTACTATTGCGCCGGTAGCTGCTACCAGTAGCTAGCTATTAGAAAGTCCTTCCTCGCCTTTCGAGAGACGACGAAGACCCTCTACCCAGTGTTGCCGAGGTCAGAGGACGGAGTTACATCATGATCGAGCAGATATTCCGTCTCCTGAGACGGTGCTCCTTTAGGATTCCCCCTCAGTTGCACTCCGAAATCGATTCCCTGGCGTTTACTGTGTAAAATAGTGTACCCGCACTTCAGTTGCAGAATCAACGGTCATGTGTATCGTTAAGTAACAAGTTCCCTTTCGAAAGATTAGATCGATTCGTGGATAAAAGAACCGTTGAAGTTACTAAGGTTAAGGATAAACTGATTGCTGGTACTCGTACCTGGTACCGTTCAAGTCCATCATTGGAGGTGCAGCACTGACTTCTCTCCCTCATTATTCCTATGGTAAACAGGAGAGAATACCAGCTTGGCCGACAATTGTGTTACAGGTACCGGTAGGAGGAGTTCTTTATTCAATCGATCGATCGAATCGATCGCAATGAGGTAAGCCTATTATCAAGAGCGTTTGTTGAAGGTGCAGCGCTGAATTCTCTCCCTCATTGAATTTCTATGGTATTCAGGAGAGAATTCCGAGCTCGGCCGTCAACAGTGAGTTGTTTTAATTATTCGATTCGAATCGAATCGAAAATCGAATCGGTCGCACCTCTGTTATCCGGCCTCACTCAAGCCGTCTTCGTCGAGTCATTGAAAGGCAACAAGAGGAGCTACACGAGCGAAAACAGGAGGCTACACGACAACACCACACAGAGAGAGTGGATCCTCCTACCGGATTCATCCCTCCTTGTTATTTCCTAGTTTGTTTGGTGTGATTCCTGTGTCGGACCCATTTTCCTGTATGCACAAGTGGTTGTCGAGGATTTGGCCAAGTCCTCGAGCGACTTGCCTCTTCGTACGATAAGATAGATGTAACTAGACTAGAACAATGGCTGGATTGACAATATTCGGTTGTGCATGTATTCGTCATAAGGATCCAATGCAAGGTATCGGTAACGAAGTGTAGCCAGTAAAGTGAACCTGAGTGTGTTCGGTACTGTTGCCACTGTCACGATCGATGTAACTCTACGGTAACTGGCTACAATAGCTGGATTGACAATATTCGGTTGTGCATGTATTCGTCATAAGGATCCAATGCGAGGTACGGTAACCGTAGCGAGCAAAGCCGAACTTTCGGTACTGTTGCCACTGTCGTCGATGTAGCTATACCGCAGCCGGCTACAAAGGCTGGATTCATAATGTTCGGTTGTGCATGTATTCGTCATAAGGATCCAATACGAGGTACTTGTACCGGAGTGTAGCGAGCAAAGCCGAACCTGAGTGTGTTCGGTACTGTTGCCACTGTCGCCGATGCAACTATGCGGCAGCCGGCTACATGGCTGGATTGACAATATTCGGTTTTGTGCATGTATTCGTCATAAGGATCCAATGCGAGGTAACGAGGGCAGCGAGCAAAGCCGAACCTGAGTGTGTTCGTACTGTTGCCACTGTCACCGATCGATGAACTCTACGGTAGCTAGCTACGATGGCTGGATTGACAATGTTCAGTTGTGCATGTATTCGTCATAAGGATCCAATACGAGGTATTTGTACCAGAGTGTAGCGAGCAAAGCCGAACCTGAGTGTGTTCGGTACTGTTGCCACTGTCGCCGATGCAACTATGCGGCAGCCGGCTACAATGGCTAGATTGACAATCTTCGGTTGTGCATGTATTCGTCATAAGGATCCAAAACTGAGGAAGGATAAAGGAGAGACGCTGAAAAAGGAATCGACGCTGAAAAAAACCGAATCCTCTCACACAAGTTATCATGCCACCCCAAAACAGCCCAACAGGCCCTTTGCCACGAGAGATTAGGGTAAAAACTATTTTTCAAGTCTTACGATGTTAGCGAAGAGTGACTGAATTATTTACTGGGACAGGTCACCAATGCCAAACGCTAAATCACCATCTTGCACATCCCCACATTCTCTTCAGGCGGGGTCATAACCAGTCATTGTGACCTCTTTATTCCTCCCTTCGTTCGTGAAATCTATTTAACTGTTAAAATCGGCTTGCTTTCCATCCATTTCCACGAAAGCTGCTGTACGGCGAACCATTGATTTCACATTCTCAATTCGCCGTACCGCAGCTTTCGTGGAAATGGATTTCGCTTAGAGCCAGCCGAGCTTCCGAAAACGTCAGTCGTCAGTCATAAACTTACTCAGTTCAGTCACTTTTGTTCCAAGAAGTTCTTTATGTTGTTCCAAGAAGTTCTTTATTGCGTGTGGTACTCACACGGTATTCAGGGTTGGCCATTTTCGTTAGAGTTGGGGATTCGAGGTGCCATTTTTGTTAGAGTTGGGGTTCGAGGTGGTTCGTGTTCGCGTGCCAACGTGCAAAACTAACTGTATGTGGATAGGAATGAAATCTTGATTCGTACAACTAATAAATCGACGAAAATAAATGTGTTTCGCGAATGCACGGAGGACACACATGGAGAATGGATAGAGCTTCAAAGGATTACGGGTCACCAGAGATTTTGTACAGTACGTTGACGTTATTACTGATGATCAAGACCGATTGCACAAGGTGTATATTTAAATATTTAGAGATTTAAGGATAAAGGCGACCCATGACCGCATACGTGCGAGAACGAATGGAACAACGGAACTTCCGAAGATCGCTGGGGATGATGTCACCTATGACCATACTACCTACTACAGAGTAGCTATTTTAATAGTAGCTGATGTACCGGTATGGTACAGACAGAGTTGGCAGATAGATAAGGTAATACTTCACGTAAATCTTGCAGTCGGCTCTGGCTTCGGAAGTTGAGGCCCTCTTTCCCTCACAATTTCAAGAGCAAACGCTACAACAGCTCACAATTTCTCTCACCACTCAAAACAAATCTACCCTTCGAAAATGTTTGTCTCTAGCAACCAGCTGATCCGTCCTCGTGTGATTGCATCACGGGTGGCAGATGTGAACAGCAAGCAGCAGAAAGCCACGAAAAAGATCACGCCTCTCCTGATTGGAGCCTTTCACCTGAGCACCAGTGGAATCTTTCATCCTGACACGAAATTGTTGTCTGTCATTGGAAGCTTTCCAGCTGTGCTATTGTGCTCCTCGATCATCCTGTTCAAATCAGAAGATTTCAGTGGAGTTCCGGTGGGATACCTCACCCGACTCCTCTTGTTCTTCTTTCAGTTTGAGATATTGAACAACCTGAAAACTGTTTGGGCAGGAGCAACGCTTGATGCCAGGTCAAAAGACAACGCCATCATGGAACTTTTCCCAAGAAAGCGCACTATCACGGCAATGTGGGCCGCTTGTCTTCTCTCCGTTTCAACAATGGTGCTAGCAAGCATCGCCTCTGGCGGGAGCCTCTTTAACGGTGCCCTCATTGGGTTGATCACAGTGCACCACTACATGGAGTTTGACAACAAGGAACTCAACCAAACTCTAATGATGTCGGGAAAGTCTCATTGGGTGATCAAGAATCTCGTGGCTGCCTTCGTTGGCTACTGGTTGTTGCCTTGCTGGATGGCCAGTGTTGATCCACTATTTTCTTCTCTTGGACAATCCATGCTGCAACGAAGTGCCTTTGCTGTGTTTTATTGGCAAAATCAAGATATCAAGGACATCCAGGTTGATCGCGAAGAGGGCTGCACCACACTGTCCACCATGCTGGAAGACAAGTTGGGATACAAGAACGGCCTCCTAGTCAACGCACTCCTGACTGTGACATCGGGGCTAGGATTGATGGTGTACTTGACGCCCGGAGCTGTGACCATGTCCTCAGCATCGGTCTGGGTTCTTTGTGCGATCTCGTTTGTGGCATCCGGTGCATGCCAAGTGCACATGGCCCAAACAACGAGTATCATCAGCGAAAAGAAGGCACAAAGAGCTGCAAAACTTGCATATGGATTCATGGTCTTGTGTGAAGTGTTCACGCTGTTTCTTCTGTGAAGAAAGACGGGATTATACTTGATTCATACGGCTCGCCATGTACAAATAGAACCAACCACTGTAACATAAATAATCTTGGTTGAATGAATCGAATCCAATCACCTTCCTGTGGGCTGTCATAGTGCATATCTTCCTGGACCTTTGTGGCCTTTGTGGAAGGTCGGCCGTGGTCTCCTTGAAGAAGATTTTAGAGATGACCCCTTAGTCAGGATTTAAAAGAACGATTGAAGCTTTAGGAGACAATTAGATCTATGTGGGACTCTCCGTTTCCACAACGGTCCTCCTGGGGGTGATTGCTTACTGGCTATCTAGCAGTACTAGTAGGTGAATTCGTGAAGGAAGCTAACGCAATACCGAAAAAGATAATGAATCCAGCTTCGCCCACTACACTATTTCCGCTCTCGCTGCTATGTAGATGAAATCAACCTGTGGGTGTAATCTGAGAGCCCGTTCGCCCCAACTTCATCCACAGTTGATCCACGAATTCACGATCCCGGTCGTTGAGTGGAGGCTTGGTCGCTGCTCGCTTCAATTCACGAAGCGTGTTTCGCATGTCTGCTGGCGTCAAAGGACAGCGCTGAAAGTGCTGATAAATATCGTTAACTTTCATGGGCATGCTGCGCTTGTTGAGCCTGATCGCGAGACAAACTTGGGTGAGACTTGGACATTCCAAACAACGACTGGAATTCAAATCTAGGAGTGAAACTTACGGAAACACGCGGCAAAACCCAAGGCGTCCTGCCTTGATACAGTACTTGCAGCCAAACCCCGTCAATCCGACTGGCGCTTCCTTACGTTTCCCAACTCGTTCCGGTTCCAACAAGTAGCATTCTTCGACTTGGTTCATGAGGAGGTATAGATAGGGCGAAAGTGTGCGCTGATCACTGGAACGAACCAACATTATGCTCTCGCGACCTTCGGCCTGCATTGCGCCTATGTGTTCTGGTGTCGTTCCAAAGGTGTTCATGGCATTTGCCGCGGCCAAGGACTCTTCTGTGATTGTGATGCCATAGTCTGTGTTGATCATGCCAATCTTTTCGGCGGCATATGCCCAGTACTCGCGCGACAGAGAGCTACTGGGGATCTTGTTCTCTTGATAGGCCACGAACCTTTTCTTGAGCATTGCGGCATTGCGTTACAACCTTGCCAATGGTCGCGAACCATCATCGTGAAGGACTGGTACATTTGCCGAATACTAGAGGGAAAAGCACTGGACCGGATGGCCCGCGAATTGGGATGCAAATGTGCACAGTATCGGCAACGTATTCCAAGTTGTTGGTAGGAGACGCTCTTGGATGAGCTTCGCACCAACACATCTTGATGACTTGCCCTCACGACCTCAAGGAGCTCAGCCCGAATGAAACACTGTCGCTCCGACAACCAATTGGAATCTTCTTCAATGGCCAGCGGCACAATGAAGCGTTTCGCCCAATGAACTGTGTCGCCCTCTTCCATTGGAGGCAACGGTCGGTCTTTTGGCAACTTCATCTCTCTT